>OY796881.1:37142141-37431366 GCA_963680785.1 Diplosoma virens | reverse complement strand
GGTTACAATATGCAATTTGCAAAACAGTCAAAAATTGATTTTGAAGCGTTTAGTTAGTTGTTCTGTTGATTCAGCATGGTTTAGAAATTTGCAAAAATTTATGAAAAATATAAAAAGTTTGCAATAACGCACTGATTGACAATCGGTGTGATGGCAAATTAAAAGACAATTATTAATCACTATTAAAATAGATCTGTTGAGAAGTGAACTGGCTTGCTTTAAAAAGTGTTCAATAAAACAATTACAACTAAAAAAGGTGTTTTGACGATTACTATCATCACCCTGATTCCTGATGTTACCGTAAATTATTAATTAGATTGGAATTACAAAATTACATCTAATACTACTTTTTTTCGCAATTCATAATTTATTTAAAACTGCTTAAATAAAATTAAACAACAACTTTTCCTTATATTTAATGCTTAAAATCTAACAAGGTTTTTACAAACTTGAAAAGTTTCTTTTTACTTGGTTAACGACGATAGAATTGACAAAAAACCGTGACACGCGAGTCAGAATTACCCAGGTTATTGGTGTAGCTCTCACAAAATTCTAAATATCTAGTTCACGATCGTCTAAGCTAGTGCTCCGCGAAAAAACAGCAATGTAAACATACTATTTAAAATAGAGAAGATACGTTTCTGCGACCAAAAACTAAAAATCTCGAACGCTTTTCTTTGCCTGAATGTTCATTTATCAGAAAAAAAAGCCTAAAAAATCCATTTATATCTAAGAAAATAAAGTAAAGACCTTGATTGTTTTTGATTAACAGTTGTCTTCGAGGTTAGATCTATGCATAGTTTGTTAAACCTGCAAGTATCTTCAGACTTAAACAAACTGTTTAAAATCCAATGAAGATAAAGGAAAAGTCTTCTCTTCGGTGTAAGTGTGCCGCGGCGGCCGCGGCCGCGAAAAGGCTGCTGAGCATTGGATTAAACCCACAGCCCGCAAATCGCATGCAGCTTGAAGAATATTTTCAAAGATTCTTAAGCTTGCTCATTCAAATTCATTTATTTATGTCTTTAACAATACTTGAGACTGTCAAGTATCCTTAGGACGTAAAATCATGGCGAGAGTAGGAGCTTTATCGAAATCATTTCGTTCGCGATTGTTACTAAAATGACACTCTTTTTCTTTGGCCACTCAGCCGACAAACAGCCGACAAAGACAGCTCGCTCAAGCGATACCGGTTTTGTCACCTTTGAACATATGCTGTCAAAATGCACGTTTCGACATTTGATATTTTTTTTCGTCATCACTGATCTATACGATCTACAACTATTTATACCAGAGTTGGACAACTAGAAAATTTTTAGCTTTTCCAAATTAGATTAGAATTAAAATTAGAGCATAGAAACATTTCACAAATTTGATTAGAATTAGATTACCGGCATTTCGCTCTAATTAGTCTAATTAGACAACTAGAATTATCTACAGTAACTGTCCAAGTCTGATTTACACCATCTACAATCCGCACGTTTTGAGATTTTTGAAAAAATAAACGGCAGCAGTAAAATATGGATCAAATCAATGTACTGTATTCTTCAAACTACTTTAGTCATATTTGAGAAACATATGGTGCTTGTGTCAATTTAAAACAAAGAAAAACAAAATACTGGATTTTGAAGACAACACAAACAACGGTTTCGTACTTGATAAACGCTTTTCAGCTGCAAACGATAAAAAAGAGGGATGTAAACTTCAGCTGTTGTGGTGGTTACAATGATGTGAGAAAATAATGACCTAAAAACACATTGATAATGAAATATTAATTCGAACTTTCCCAAAATGTATCGAAGAAGTTCCATCATTCGCACTATAACGAAGGTATTTTGTGTTTTAAGATATTGCCAAGCGAATTTACTTGTAAAAAACAATAATAATTGATAAAGATAAAGATCTGATCTTGATTTTTACATATTTCAACAACATCCGTTTGCAAACAAAAAAAACTGCCGATTTCAAAAATTACACGACTTGGACTCTTTAGGGATACAATATTCTTAAAATGATAGAGGCCTCCTGTAATTGCATTGAATCTGCTTTACCGCAGTTTCATAAATGACATTTCAACATAAATATAAGGTGATAGATAACATAAGCTGCTAATTGCACATCACTTGCTTGTATTAATATCAAAATTAGATGGGTGATTTATTTTTAAAGCGCCTAAAACAGTAATTCCCAACTGCTTTTGTTACATTCCTCTTTCGGCCTTATTCGAAACTTTTTACTTCTTTTTTTTTTCTTGAAAAATAACCAAACTTTATTGTGCAATAAGGGGACATTACTGAATTTCAACCAACAACTAATTTGTTCTTCAGTTGACATTTAGTTAGGATCAGATATGGGAGGATGCAATGTGCCACACTGGTTGGTAATCTTGTTTTTTATCGTTTAATGCAAATATCTCTAGCTATGGTTAGCTTAAGCACAGCAAAAAGTTTTTATAAAAATACGCAACAACATGAGCTCTGGGCGGGGTTTGAACGCATTTACTCATTTTATGTTTAAAACTAATCTTTGCTCCACTGTTTACAGATGAAACGGTGATGGTGGTTTTGGCTTTAAAGATATTTTAAATATAATAATTAGGTTTACGATGGATTCAACAAATATTAAGCATATTACCATGCTACAAGAGTTCCATATGTATATATTTCCGCGGGAACTCCAAGAACCAAGACGGCGGACACGTAACTGACCGAGAGGGACAACGCGACCGGGTAAGCGCTCATTGACCTAAAATGAAAGAACCGTCAGCCACAATCCCAAATTTTTGTTTTAGTTTGAGCACCTTCCGGCCAAAAGATACTCTTCAGAGTTTTGTATTTTACGATTTTTTGCTGCATAGAAGACTCCGATTGCTGCGGAAACCAGAAGCATAAGTGAAAATACAATATAATCGCAAATGGAAAAAGTTCGCGTGGTGAAATCCATCAAACAGTTTTTGCTTTATTTTAAAACAGTTTACCTATAGAATAGGTGAGCATAATTCGTTCTACGATACAGTTATTAATCTAGTCATTTATATTATAAACAAACGATGCAAACATTTCACTGAACCCTTTTGACGGATAAAAAACTTTATAAATAGATCTGGTTTTGATTTTATTTACAAAACAATAGAACAATAAAAGCACTTGAACGCAATTTTTTGATTCAACAACCAGATGTACAGGCACTTCGTCACGTGTAGCGTGACCGAATGTTACAAAAAGCCGAAACTTCTGTGGTCTTAACATTAATTAACGTCTTACTTCAATCTGGCCCTTGTAAATTTTCGTTCCGATGTGTGTAAATTTTATAATAGATATCGATAATTTGTTCAATAAAATGGAAAACGGGTGAAAAACGCTTGTTTCGATTTGTGATCGTCAGGCAACGATTTCGATTTCGACGTACTTTTCTATTCGTTTATTATAGTAATACTTTGAAAAGCCTTCTTTGCGGTTTTGATTAGCATTTATAGCTTTAAGCTTACTACATGACTCGTAAAAAACTAAGATGCAAACCTCTAATCTCCAAAAAAAGTTTGATGAATTTACTGTATTGCTTTAATTTAACTTTATCCCCTGCCATAAGAGGGCGCCGGAAAATTTTCACTTCACGTCACTTTGAGACAATACAACCAAGGAACCCAAAATTTTTTTTGGCAAGGTAAACAAAATTTAAAAAAGGTGCACTTTATTACATTAAAAGGCATTCTAACTAACAAAAATTTTAGCGTATTAGACAAAGTTTTTACTAAAAACTTGGTGAAGACCAAAGGAAATTGAAAAGACAGTTTATTGTACAAAATTTGAAAATAGCAAGTAGAACTGGAATTATTCTCAAAGCTTTTCATCAGACACCCTTCAGGAGAAATCATCAAAATGAAGAAGAAGCAAGCTGAATTGAGGTATATACGTAGTAAAAAATAGAGAGTTCTTATTGGTCGACTGTCTTTGGGTGTTAAACGAATTTATTTATTTTATCTCTGTATTTATTCTCCTGGTTTGCAGGAAAGCGACGGAGGCGCTAATATATTGGCTAGGGAATTACACCGACCTGCTTCCGGAGATGCTAAGATATTGCTGTCCGCTTGTAATTCAATAGAGATATGATTGTAATTTAGAACTCCTTGCCAAGATCATCAAGCAGGGGAATGTGCCATAAAGTGTCTTTTCCAAGAACACAACAAAATGGCACGAATGGGTTTGGAACCGAGACCATGTTGATCATAAGTACGGCGCTTTAACCACTTGACCACGCTGCCGACTTACAGACTTACAAAATTCCATTAGGCGTTTGTGCTGCCCAGTGAAACTAGGTTTTCTGTGTACCGAAATCACAAATTCAAATTCTTGCCTTTCTACCAAGACATATAAAAAGGGAAAAGATTGGTTGGTTCTTTTTATGAGTAAACTGTAGGAAAAGATTGAGATAGGTGAAGAAAAAATTGAAGATTGAAACCCTTGAAGAGGAAAAATGGTCTTATTGATATATTGGTTCACAGGCTGTTTATAATCTACTCGAAAAACAAATTGCAAACGGAATTGAATAAAATTTGCTCTATTTTAATCAGCAATGATTACCCGGAACACATAATTAATTATACTTTTAATCGAAAAGTAAATAACTAAATTCTAAGCCTGTCTACAAAGCGGAGAAATATCCAGTCTATTTCCACGCACCATGGGTAGATACTGTTTCTACGAGATTCGAGAAATAAATCAACCATGGCAGTTAAACATTGCTATTTTGGCCTCGAACCACGTGATTTATTCTATGACCCGACACCTCTTGCCAACTTCGAGAAGGACGTGCTACTTTTCCATCATTGCAGTAATGCTATCTATCAATTTGTGTGCCACTGTGATAGTCGGTACATTGGTCGCACGTCCCATCACTTGCAAGAAAGAATTAAACATCCCGAGTCTGTCACTTTCGTGGCCTAATGAAAAGCTAATAGTAGCCCTCAACATTGTCTTTTTCACAAGTCTTTCATTGACTAGTATCTTTTGGATAACACGCAATGTTGTCTTTGTTAAAGCGACAACAAATTCTTTTTTCTTTATTGAAGTCGTTCTACTTTTCCGCTCTGGAAGCTACTTTAAATAAATTTAATAAACCCTATTCATTGCAAATAAAAAGATTTTGTCTATGACCGAACACGCTTTTAGCTTTCTCTCTTCCCATTGATCAATCACTCTCGAGTATCAACCAATGGAAGCTTTCTTCTTTAGAACCAACTTTCAACACAATTTGGCTCGCTTTTTCTTCATTGTAATTATTTCTTCAAAGCAGTGAAAGAAAAAAAGCTTTGGGAATAACTCCAATTCTACTTGATATTTTCAAAAAAAAAGTTTTCATCTGTAAAATTCGGCCGTGGATGTTTTATTTACATGGTCCGCAAATGCGTTTGACACGTCTGAATGGTCTTTGGCTTAAAAAGTTCGAACGCTCTGATTCAAGTCTCTTTTTGGTTGCCATTTCAAGGATTTTTACCTTTAACTCCTTTTTTATTATTTTGTTTTTCGTTAAGTTTTTTCATAAAAACTTTCTCCAATGCTCTGAAATTTACGTTTGTTGAGACAGGCTTTTCAGCGATAACTGTTATATATGTTACATACCTTTTCAACGATTAAATTACTATTTTTTGAAAAAAGTTTTATGACCTTTTCCCTAACTAAATATTTACAAACTTTTTTGGATTTAATTTTGGCCGAAATTTATTGTAGAGACAGGTGAAATCAAATCTTTTTGTGTGCGTGTCTCAAGAGGCACTATCTTCCCCTCCGCTTCCGGCACCCCTGAATAAACCAACTACTTTTAACTACGACTTAAAATCTAGATAGGATTTCTATTTAAAACTCGATTCAATCCTAAAGTTTCTTCTATTCTAGTCTCAACACCCTAAATCTCATTAACTCATTATATTGAAGTTTTATTTCAGCGTGTCACGCATCTTTTTGGATTTTAGTTAATAACAAAACATTTAAAGAAATTTAAACTCGTATCTATCATGTCGCATTTATTGCAATGAATTAATTCTCAATGGTATTGTGAAAACTATAAAGTCATGGTTGAACGGTTATAGTTTGTTTACGAGTTGCTCAAAGTTCACTCAAAATAAATTCAATAAACGCTCAAACTGCCAAACTAAAAATGTGATGGCTTGGACTGAACATTTCTTTGAATTGACTGCAAAAGTAAAGCTGTCTATAGAATATTATTAAACTTTTAAAAAATATTTTATTAACATCATTTAAAGAATCTCAAACGACATAAAAAAATCAATTTTCGGGCACCTTACAAATGATTGAGAAAAAGATTACAAACAAATTAAAAATATTTGAAAATAATTACTTGTTAATTACGTCAATGTTCATGTTCATTTTATTAATTGAACAAAAAATGATATAGACCTATAAAAAGGGCTCCTCTCACGCTGTTATGTTTATGTTACAAACGTATTATTATTTACTAAAGTAGGAATACGGCAATTCTTTTAACCCTAATTTAGAAAATATTTCTAAATTCTTGTGAAAC
Source organism: Diplosoma virens (assembly GCA_963680785.1). Taxonomy (NCBI): domain Eukaryota; kingdom Metazoa; phylum Chordata; class Ascidiacea; order Aplousobranchia; family Didemnidae; genus Diplosoma; species Diplosoma virens. Next base: position 37,424,832 of record OY796881.1, on the reverse strand, counting down.
AACTTTTTTGAAAATTGTTTTACAAAAAATATTTTTATAAAAAATCAATAACATTATCAAGAGCATCAATAATTCCATCAATTTTTTTATGAAAAATTTTAATAAAACGTGGTAGGTCGCTTACTGAAAAAGTAAATCAATCAGTTTCAAAGTGGGCTCAGAGTTAACAGCGCATCAAATCATGTCGAGGTTTGATTTCGAATAAGCAGTCCGCCAACAACGCCAAGGTCTTCTTTCACTTTAATCTTTGCATTGTTTTCAACTATGAGTTAATGCTGGAAATTTCATTTCGTACGATATTTTCGAACGGCTTCAGAACGTTAAAGTAAGTGGATTTTTTCGCGATTAGCGTGCAAGGTCTCGCGACTCAATTTCGGGTTGGATTTATTATCTGCAAACAGTTTTTATTTTTATTTATTTAATTTTTTTATTTTCATCTCTATATTTATCCTCCTGACTCGCAGGAAAGCGACGGAGGTGCTAATACATAGGGTAGGCAATTACTCCGACCTGTTTCCGAAGATGCCAAGATATTGCTGTCCGCTAGTAATTTAATAGAGATATGACTGTAATTTAGAACTGCTTGCCAGGACCACCAAGCTGGGGAAAGTGCCGTAAAGTGTCTTTCCCAAGGACACAACAGGATGGCGCGAGTGAATTTTGAACCTAGACCGTGTTGATCACGAGCCCGGCGCTTTAACCACTCGACCACGCTGCCGACAACATCTGTCAAAAGTACTATAAAAAGTAGATTATTTTGTCATTCTATAAATGCAAACTACAAAGAACTATAAATTGTTAAAAAAATAACATTTAAAATTATGGCTTTCGAAACTTTAAAAATTCAGCAATGAAGCCATTTGTTAGAAAACTTTAGAGAACCTTGTTATAGACAATGATTTTTTTTCCAAAAAAATTTTCGAAAGATTTTTTAAATTTTAGCATGACGCAAGCTGAAAATATTTGCAACCATCTAAACAATTTTCACAACTACTTCTATTTGTTATAGCTTACAATGAAATATCATTTATTTAAAATAAAATTGAAGTAACTGACAAAAAAAAACACCGGATGTGGTTGTCAGGAGCGCCGAAAATTTTTTTGGCTGGGAGAGGGAAAAAATTTAAAAAATGCACCTTCTTTTAGTTTTGTAGTTAAGGTTCATAGCTGTACCAACCGAAAAAAGTTTTGGTGGGCAACGCAATCTTGCCCAAATTTAATTGACGTTTAACAAATCATGGTTTTTTCTAGTTTATAGAGTTGCCACTTAGAATCGTTTTCAGCGCAAAAATCAAGTAAAGACTGAAAAAGGTCATCAGTTCTGATCAGTGTCCAAAATCTTTATTTTAGTCCCAAATTTAAGATAAAAACTAAGAAAGGAAAAGACTTTTTCTCTTCACCTTAAAAACAGCCTTTATTTTTAAGCGGGGAGGCAGAGGACAAATACTTCCTGCCTCACCGCTTTCGGCGTTCCTGATGGGCGTACATTTGAATAAACATTTTTTAAAGTATACAATGTTTTATTGATGGATTAAAACTGTTTGAACCAATTTTTGGTTTGATTTTCGAGAAAAAAAACAACGTTTTCATTGTGGAAAAGAAAGCAAAAATAGCTACAATTGGTTGGCATATCATATTTTTAAAGTGGTAAAAACTGGGACGTTTGCCATTTTGTCCCTAAAACATAGTGCTCTCTAAAAAATACTCTTTACTTAAAATTGGGAATACCGGTACAAATTGGTTAACCAGGCAGGACGCCTGGACAAGGTCCTAAAAATTGGGCTGCCCCGCTGAACTGGGAGATATGGTAAGCCTAGCAATTGCCAGATTTTTCAATTTTTCTCCTAGCAATCGCCAGATAGGCCAAGGCATTTTTTATTATTCAAGTTTGTTTGCTTTAGATTTTTTTGTGAATGCTTTAATACAGCAAATTCAAAAATCTGATTTACTTAAAAAATAACTACTTTTAAAAACTATAAATAGCCATCTTTTATTTTTTTAAACCGGTAGTACTACATGTATAACTAAATTAACGACAAAATTTTTGATTAAAAACGTTATGAGCATTTCCATCACAATAAATTATTAAATTTTAGATGCCCACTTGGCTGCTCAATTTTTGACATATTATTGTTCTGCAATACAATACAATTTACTATTAAAAATAACGGGGGACTATGGCTGCATTTTATCGAGACTGTCGGGTACAATCTAAGACCGTAACTTGAGGTTCGTTTATATAGTAGATTGCTGGTTCAAGTAATGATATTTCCTACGCATACCTTTTTATGGTTAATTAATAATTCTTATTTTCTTTTAGAATTCTGTTCAAAGAAAAAGTTTCTTTCAAGCGTTCTGTAAATCTTCAAACTTTAAAAACTTATTTGACAAATAACATTATTGACAAATATTAGACAAATAATAAATAGCAATTATAGTGTCGATTTCAGACAATGCACTGATTAAACAAAAATTCGACGGTGTATAAAGCAGCGGCGAATCGGTCTCACATAGTCAATACGAATACAATGCAAAATATTTAGATAAAAAGATTGATAAAAAAAAATCATATTTAAAGATTGGGTTAGAAGATGACATTTATTGGCTAAACATAAAGTAATATTTGTCGTGCATAGAACTTTAATGATGAACGTGCATTCACATAAAATCAATATTACTTTAAAATTACAAAAATTTGTTGGTTTTACGAGGTGTGTACGAAAAGTAACGAGACCGGTGTTATAAAAACTTTATTGAAAAATATTGAAATATACCAAAGTCAAATTCCTTCAAAGTAATCCCCTTCCACTTGAAAACGTGCATTTGTCTTTTCCACGATTTAAAACATTTTTGGAAGGCACTTTCTGGGATCTTTTTGAGTTCTGTAGTCGCAGCCATTTTAATGGAATCGATGTCAAAAAAATGTGTTCTCTGCAGAACAGATTTGATCTTAGGGAAGAGAAAAAAATCACACGATGCCAGATCGGGGGAATATGGGGGGTGTTCCAAAGTTGCAATGTTTTTTTCTCTTTGGAAGGGGATTACTTTGAAGGAATTTGACTTTGGTATATTTCAATATTTTTCAATAAAGTTTTTATAACACCAGTTTCGTTACTTTTTGACACACCTCTTATGTCGTTTAACTGTTTTAAATCTACTACTTGCAATGGACTTAGTTCTTTTTTTGTCCCTCTTAGGAATGAGGAGCGGCATTTTTATTTCAAAAATTCTTTACACATGTATGCAAAGAATTACCACTTGAAATTTCTCGATGACATCGACAATTTCTACACGACATTCAAAAAAACTTTTAAAAGTGCTTGTAGAAAATTACCAACGCACGTGTTTGCTTTATTTCCCTTGAGTTTCTGTTCATAATTTGCGCGTGCACTCGCTGCCAGCGCTTTTTTTGTTTTAGGGTTTAATTTAGTTAATCTCATCTCGGAGCATAGTTTGTGTCTGCAGCGCGTTCATTTTAGAGCTGGCTTTGTGAGTTCTAGTTACACTTCTCAATTTGTGAGGCGACCAGCTGCAGTGTTTGTGGGCGGCTGGTTGAAGTCTGAGTAGACTTAGTGCTGTTTTTGGTAATTCCCGTTTCCCCAAGAGTCAGCACCGACGTGAACTGCTCGGTAAGACATCTATGCGTTTTCTTTTTGTTTAATTTTTAGTTCGTTTTATTTATTTACAGATTACCGCTTTCGCTTTTCAACGCTTCAGTTAATTATTTATTTTTTATTAAAGTATTCCTTGATTATTAATGAGTTTTCATTTCGTCGAAACCAGAAGCGCGTTAATCGACATTTCACTTTACGGCAATCGGCAACTTCAGCGCCGTTTACCGTTACAAAAAAGTAATCGAGCAATTTCGATGAGTCCGTATTGTTCTTATTTTTATGATAATGTCGTTGGGTGGCCCAAATGAAGTTTACAAGGCTCTGCAAAATTTCTATATTAGAGCAGACAGTTTAATGTTGCAGCCTGAGGGTTATAAACCGCTGTTTTATCTGTTATTCGTCAATGCTTTGAAAATTTGACCAATTTGTTAGAAGCTCTTGATGAGCAAGTAGTCTCAAATTTAGTTGTAGAGAAACAGCAGTTAAGACTGGATAAAAGATGCAGTCAATCTACCTCTAGTTCGATTCCTAGTGAGAAACGAAGGTCACTTGGGTAAAATTAAAAATTGCCACGGCAGCTGTCCAGCAAGAAAATGCCAGAGTTTACAAAACGAGACAAAAAACTAGAGAAAGAGCTGAAGAGATGAAAAGAAAGCTTATGCGCGAAGCCAAAGAAGCAAGAAAAAGAGCTTATTAACGCAATGACGAATTGGCAAGGATCGAGGCAGAAATTTGGAAAGAATTAAGCTGTGGAAATGCAGAGGAAAGCACTAGCACAAGAAAAGCGCCGCATTTAAAAATACGTGATTATTCCAAATCGTTTTGTGAAAATGTTACAACTGTTGAAAACGCCCCATTGCATAATTTTCCGCCTCGTACTTCATTGCTTACTCGCGTATTAAAGTTAAAAGTTTAAGCTTTAGTTAAAAACCCGAAAGTCAGTTTTAAGTTTAAATTTGATTTTCGCAACACAGAGCAAGGGCAAAGACAAGAAGCTTTTAATTCTCCCTCGTTAACTTAGCCAACAAGTTTTCATAAAATTAATCCTCTAGAATGCGTCCTGCACTGCCGGCTGTGATTCAAAAATTTAATGGCGATCCTATGGAATATTGGTTGTTTGTAAGACAGTTTGAGGCTCATGTATTAGGAAAAGTTGACGATTACGAATTATTTCCGCGCATGTACAATCAAAATTTAGTTATGTATCGAATCAATCGCCTGTAATTGCGTTTCCATAAAATTCCCGATGATGACAAAAATAAGCTACGTAAAATCATTGTCTCAACTTTTTAAAGTGCAGTGTGTCTCTAAAAAATATTGAACAAGTTTCGAGTTTAGATTCAATGCATGTGATTATGGACGTTAACAAACTGCCAATTAATTTGAAACGAGCTTGGGTAGAATATGCGGTACAAATTGAACAGCAAACTGGTGAGAGAGCGAGTCGTCGATGCCTGTAGTTCTGTTCAACTTAATAAATCGACTGGTAATGTCCAGCATAAAAAGGTTTGCTTGACGGAGATTGGGTCCAGCTTCCAGACGTTACAGTTGTAGATGAAATACCTGTACAGCCAAACGTAATATCCACATCACAGATATTAAGCAATCATAGCTATATAGTCACTTTTAGGGCGGTCTTTGCTTGGGCCCTGTTCTAAATTTAATTGTACAGTATGTAGTAGTGATAAAAATGTTTACTACATTTCAACTTTACGCGACAATTTCGAGGAGGATGATAGGAATTTTATACATGAATCAAGGAGAGGTTTTTCAAATAGTCAGTTTCAATGTTGTGACGAAGATAATTATTTATTCGAAACCAATTTCGAAGTTCGATCAAGCTCGTCGTTTGAAGGGTATCCACTCCAGGTCAGACACAAACAGGACCGGGGCCGAGGGTTTATCCTTTTACTACCCCAGGCTGCTGCACTGCCTGAATCAGTAGTGTTATTAAGCCAGCATCAAGTTTCGTCATCCAAAACCGTCAGACCTCGTGTTCCATGTGGTGCCCGATGTATAGGGCACGCTGTTAGTACATGGTCTGCGGTTTGCTCAGAGGCGCCACACTCGCAATTCGGTGAAGGAGCGAGACCCCATTTGTGCATGGACGAATGGAATCGCCCAACACCAGTCCGCAGGCGGTTGAGCTTAACCCAAGCTACTCGGGGTGCAGCTTGCAGGTAAGGCCACAGTGCCAGACAGTGTCATAAGCAGCTGTCAGATCAATAAATACGGCACCGGCCTTCTTTTTAGCCTCAAAAGAATCCTCGATGTTCTGGGTTAGCAGAACAACTTGATCTACGGTTGACTTCCCGCGTCGGAACCCAGCCTGCTCTTTAGGGAGCAGTGGATCGATTAACGGTTCAACGCGGGCGTAGATAAGCCTCTCGAGAATCTTATAGGGGACACAGAGCAGAGATATCGGTCGATAATTCTTTGGGTCCCCCACGGGCTTTCCTGGTTTTGGGATCGCGACCACAAGCGCTCTACTCCAGAGTTAGAGTTAGAGTTAGAGTTAGGGCAAGGGTTAGAAAGAAAATGGAATTTTGAGTTGGCGCAAACAGGAAGAAAGGAAGTCACGTAACCAGAACTTCAAAGCAGCTCCAGCATGGAGTATAAACTCGGAGCAGATGGAATCAGGTCCCGGAGCTTTACCTGGTTTTAAATGTTCAATTCGAATTAAAATTGAATTGAATTGAAATTCGATCAAGCTAGTTAATGACCACTACGAGTTACCACTACCCTGGAAGTATGAAGATCAGATTATGTCAAGCAAAAATTTAGCACTTAAGCGATTAAATCATTTAAAGCTAAAATTAATGCGCAACAGCGATCTGAAACAGATATTCAATTCAAATCCAAACAATGTTAGACAAAAACTACGCAGAACTTGTTCACGATAACTTTCAAACAACTTCTAAGAGGGTGTGCTATATCCTCCCATCACTCAGTAATAAACCCCCATAAACCCGACAAGTTGAGTGGGTTTTGAATGCAGTGCCGAGTATAAAGGTATTTCTTTAAATAAATCTTTGATGCAGGGGCCCTACCTGATGAACGATTAAGTTGCCATTCAAAATTAGCTTTGGAAGCCGACATAAAGTCTATTTACTACCAGGTTCAAGTTTTACCTCGTGATCGTGACAGTTTAAGGTTTTTGTGGTGGCCTGATGGAAATCTTGAAAGCCAACCAGTAGTGCATAGAATGAAAGTTCATCTTTTCAGTGCAACCTTGTCTCCGTGCTGTGCAAGTTTTGCGTTGCGTCAAGCAGCCATTGATTTGGCGCTCAATTCGAACCTTATCAGTTCTGCTATTGAAGAACATTTTTATGTTGACAACTTTTTAATTAGCGTACCTAACGTTGAAATCGGACTTAAATTATTGAAAGATATAAAGCATCTGTTTTAATCTTACGAAGTGGTGCTCAAACTGCCCTGAACTAATAAAACATTTTCCTGAAAATGAACTTTCAAAATCACTACAAATTAATGCTCTGGCCAAAAATTCTAGTGAACGTGTGTTGGGTATAAATTAGAATCTTAATACTGATTGTTTTTATTTTGTAGAACTTCTGGGTAAGCCATGTACGAAACGTGGTGTTGTATCTTCCATCAACTCCATTTTCGACCCGTTTGGATTTCTGTGCCCAGTGATTGCCGAAGCCAAGCTTCTCTATCAACGACTATGCGAGCTGGGGTTAGAATGGGACGAGCCTATTCCTTCCTTGGAATTTAATAAGTGGCAACAATAGATCCGAACGCTGGAGCATCTGAAGTCGATGTCTATCCCAAGATGGATGGGTTTGTATACCAATTTAGGCAGTGAAAACTGTCAACTACATTATTTTTTTAATGCCTCTAAGCATGCTTATGGTGCCCTCATTTAGCTCCTAAAGACGAATTTTCAATTCCCGGTCTAGAACTTCTTGCTGCTGTGACTGCCGTAAAAATAGATATTTGAACACGAACTAAATTTACCGCGGTTGAGACTAACTATTTTTTGGATAGACTCCGCTCTAGTTCTTCAAAGTATAAAAAATGAAGAAAAGCGTTTTCCTCTTTGTGTCCGGTCGTTTAAAGTTTATTACGAAAAGCACTTGCACATCTAATTGGAGGCACGTCCCTAGTGAACTCAACCCCGCTGATGCTTCAAGTCGTGGATGTAAATCCGACAAACTGATAAAAACTAAATCGTGGCTTTCAGGACCAGAATTTTTGAGTGAATCGCCAGACAGCTGGCCTTGCCGGTTTGGGGAGACGAAATTAGATGTAGAAAATGTTAAATATTTTGATTACCGAAATGATTGATCCAGTTCATAAGTTGATTGCATATTTTTCTTCATTGTTTAAGCTAAAGAAAGCCACTGCTTGGCTTTTAAAATTTAAGACCTTTTTAATAAATTCCAACTCCGTCTATCATTTTTCTCGTTCCTTGTCTGTCTCTGATCTTCAAAAAGCAGAAATTGAGCTTATTAGATATAGGCAATGGAACAGTTTCGGCGACATCATGTCAAAGATGCAAACCAATGAAAACTTTTCTCTACCTTCCAAATCTCCGCTTCTGAAACTGAATCCTGTTATTGTGAACGGTCTTTTAAGAGTAGGCAGCCGTTTAGATAGAGCTTCTGTTTCTTTTGATCTTAAACACCCAATTATCTTGCCTCATACCTCCCACTTAACCAATCTTATTGTTCTTCATTGTCATTGCATTACAGGTCATGGTGGAGCAAATATGACGTTGAACCAATTACTACAACGTTATTGGATTTTACGAAGTACAGCTGTTGTTCGTAGAGTGCTTAATTCCTGCATGCATTGCCGACGACGCTACGAAAAGCCGGGAGCACAAAAGATGGCTGAACTTCCTTCGTCGCGTCCACAAATCGATACTCATCCCTTTGCTTACTGTGGCGGTGACTACTTCGGACCTTTGGTCGTGAAACAACGGCGTTCTCAAGTGAAAAGATATGGTTGACTTTATACTTGTTTAAACTTCTAGAGCAATTCACATTGAAGTCGCGATGGATCTGACAACCGACGCCTTCATCAACGCCTTACGTCGTTTCCTATCAAGAAGAGGTCCCATTTTGCACTTCTCCGACAACGGAACCAATTTTGTTTCCGTCGAGAAGACCCTTTGTTAAGCCCTGCGCCAGTGGAATCAGCACCAGATTGAAGATTTTCTTCTTCAAAAAGAAATTCAATGGACTTTCAATCCCCCAAATGCCAGCCACATGGGTGGTGCTTGGGAGAGAATGATTCGGTCAGTCAGACGAATTTTAACTTCATTGATGACGGAACAAACTCTCGATGACGACCAACTTCACACCTTTTTATTGGAAGCAGAGTCTATTTTAAACTCTCGCCCTCTAACTCCAATCACAACTGATGCAGATAGTTTGGAGCCATTGACGCCTAATCATCTTTTTAAATTGTGTCCTACTGGTAACTTACCCTCCTTTCGATGAGAACTGTTGTCCCAAAAGACGTTGGAAACATGTACAATATCTAGCTGATCAATTTCGGAGAAGATGGTCTCGAGAATATTTAAAGACGATAATCGCCCGCCAAAAATGGTTCAAGAAGACCAATTTTCAAAAAGACGATGTTGCTCTCATCGTGGACGATTCAATTCCTCGTTCGCAATGGCGTCTTGGCAAAGTTATAAAGCTATTTCCCGACGAACAAGGCTTGGTGCGCCAAGTCGTAATAAAAACGCGTGGTTCTGAAGTGCGGCGGCCCGTTCAAAAACTGTGCTTAGAAAACACAGAACAATGATTTAATCGAAGAATAAAATTTTATCCAGGAAAGCAAAAAATAACACATAAACAGAATTCGAACTACTCAAACTGTGGAATATCTGTCGCACAGTGTAAATGGTGCAGTTATATGCAGAGGTGGGCAGAGCGCAACTTAAAGCGCAAAGCGTAACTTCCGCAACTTGCGCAATTGCGGAAGTTGCGTTGCGCTTTCATACTTTTTTGAAAGCGTTACGCTTTAGTGCGCTGCGCATTAAGGAATAAACAAATCAATTGCGCTTTATTGCGCTGCGCGTTAAGGATTAACCAAATCGATTGCGCTAATTGCGCTGCGCTCTTATTTCGGAAAAGCGCAACATTTTTTGGTTGTTTTTTCATGTAGGCGACCCGTGGCGAACTTTATTGCAGGCATTTTATTTTGCATGTCAGCGAACTGACTACGAAATGCTATTGGTTCTCTAAATTAGTAAAACGAAAAACGATTGTTTTTTAACTCGGTATACGCCCTTGTCTCAAGACCCGACGATGGTCATGAGATTGCACGAGTCATAAGTGACTTAAACCTCATGTGACATCATAAGACCTCATGTGACTTTTGATATACGGGCCGAGGTTGAAATCGGCAACTCACTTAAGTCGTTGCCAGTGGACGACAAAGTCATTGTGATTAAGCAAGCTATTGAAGCTTATATAAAGAGTACATCTGTTTATTAAATATGAAATAATTTGATTAACGTACGCTCGGCAAATGTAGTAATTTTGTCATAACTTATGGTTTGTTTAAGACAAAACATCAAATCGAATTTTATGCCTTTTTAACGCCTATTGACGAGCTTTTAGCAGTTGTTACTGTGAGCGCTTTATCTCTAAAGATGTCTGTTGATTTCTGACCGACGAAATGTCAGTTTAAATGAAAATACCTTGCTTAATTTTGGTGTTATCACTGCTAAATCAGTTTATCATCGGTTCAAATGATAAGTTTACATAAAAAAATAAAAGTAAAAATTTTAGCTTTTTTTTTTTTAAAAAAAAGGCAATTTTTTGGGTCTGGTGCAGAATCGGCCGCCGTAAGCGCCTTTTTATGTCCACTTGACTTCTCTCGTTTTCTCGTCTCTCGTTTTCCGCTTCTCTTTTTGTTTCTTTATTATAAATCGTTCTTTTTAACAAAACAACGACAAACAAAAGCATTTATTAAGTTATACAATTATTTTTCGATATTTTCACGTATTTGCTTCTCTAACACTTCTTAATTATTCTTTTCTTCACATAATTAAAACACTTTTGAAATATAGTTTAAAGTTCTAACAATTGAATTTGTTTAAATATTTAAGAAAACGTAATGTTTTTGGGGGCCGATTCTGCACAAGCTATCAATCGCACTTTTCAATAATGATTTATTTCCAAATACACTTCTCAATCATTATACATGCCTTATAACACCATCATACAAAAAACCATTGATGAATAACTAACACAAGTTTTATGGATAGTGACTATTTGGCGAAACCGTTTTGGCACCAGTCTATTTGAAATTAGCAGGAAGGTTTAAATAAAACAGTATAATCAATCACCCTAACCCTAACCTAACCCCTAAACCCTAAGCCCTAACTTTTTTCAAGCTTTTACGAATAAGAAAACGACACACTGCCACAATGGCTGGCGCCAAAACAGCTGGGCCAAATTGTCCCATCCCGAAGTTTTATATAGAATTAAAAATTACCTTTTAAGCAGAAATTTGACGTTAAAATAAAAGTAGGTAGAGCAAATAACCACAGTTTACCTATGTGTAATAACGTATATCGTTTACCCGCTCTCTTCATATTAGCAACCACTGTGTCGATGTCAATTCACTATCGTATTAACTTGATTGTAAATAAAAAAATGAATGAAATAAAATCAAATTGCTCATGTTTTAATAAGAAAATAACACATAGATCACAGGAAAATCATATAGATCATAAAAATTGATAGAATGGTTAGAAATGCAAATATTGTTGCAAATACTAAAACAAGACTGTTGGAATAGTTCCGAAATGCTGGCATGTTTCTCATCTATTAAACCTGGTTATCTACATACCGGTAGAGAGTTTGCCACCTCTTGATTCAAGAAGATCGATTTCCCCCGACGCCGGCCAAATTCCAAAGCGATTTCGTCTGCAATAAGCATTTTGCTTTAAACGTATAAATTTTTGTGTATTCGTTCAATTTTTTTTTATAAATACAATAGTTATATATAGCCTAATTTTAAACGCAATATCCTGATGTTTTGAGATCAACTTTTACGATCTCTTTTTCAGCAACATAAAATGGTATACCGTTCTCAGTCCATTTAAATCTGTACCACAACACAAAGACAACGTCACGAGAACAAAATCATGAAAAATTAAAAAAATGAAGTGTTATGCAATATTATAGCCAGGGCTATTAAAAAATCAAACTATTGAATTTTTGATAAAATGGTTTTATTAATTTTAATTGTGGCTTTGAGTCGAGAAATCTATTCGCTATCATCAAAAGCTAGGTTACGAGTATAAAGTTTATTTCTTGATAAAAATGATATAACATCCGAGGAAATGTTTTGGAAAGTTATTGTGATATATTTTTCATAATGGGTGAATAAAGCAGCGTTGTCCTTGTTTAAGTATATTTTATTGTGTGTTGATTCCAAATATTGTTCTAAAGTGTGCAGTGTCTACACACTAACTAGATTATCTGACCAAAAATAAATTTCTTGTTTATCCTTGGTACATATAACCAGAGGTGGGCATTTTTCCAAAAATTAGCAAAGCGCAGCACACTAAAGCGCAAGATGTCTTTGATATTAAAAGAAGCGCAGCGCACTAAAGCGCAACGAGTCTCTGAAATTAGTGAAGCGCAACACAACTTGCGCAATGTCTTTTTTAAGTCAGGGTTTTTTTGAGACCGTGCCCCCTTTTTGCCTGCAAACAAAAATTGCGCCCCCTTCTATCATACCAACAAATTCCGTCCCAAAATCATGATGTTCACAAAAAAAATCATTTCTCAATTTTCTTCCGAAAATCGTAGTGTTCTCCAAAAAAAGGCCGCCAGGTTCGGTTAAGATTTAGTTTTTAGCTAGTTATTCGTGCCCCCCCTGTAAACCTTTCACTCCACCCTCAGAGTGACATACCCTTAAGTTTAAGAATCTAGGAGTTAAAATTTAGTTTGCAGCCAGTTGCTCATGCTTCCTACGAACCTTTTACGCTCTCAGTTTAAGTTTTAGGTTTTAAATCACGTTAAGCGCAGTGCAAAAAATTATTTACAAATCAAGCTTTTACAAATCATGTTAAGCAAAGCGCAATGTATTTTTTAAATTATTTTATTATTAATTAAATATTAAATTAAATTATGTTATGCGTAATGCGCTTTATGTTTAATGTATTTAAAAAGACTACATTAATTTTTTTTTATCTCTGTATTTATCCTCCTGACTCGCAGGAAACGACGGAAGCGCTATACATAGGGCAGGCAATTACCCCGACCTGCTTCCGGAGATACTAAGATATTGCTGTCGGCTTGTAATTTGATAGAGATATGTCTGAAGTTTAGAACTGCTTGTAAAGACCACCAAGCAGGGAAATGCGCGTAAAATATCTTTCCCAAGGACACAACGGAATGGCGCGAGTGGGTTTTGAACCGAGACCGTGCAGCGCATCAAGATTTTCAAATCACATGAGGTGCAATAGTCTGTCAAAATCATAAGCGCAGTCCAACCAGAGCTCTAAATTTCAATCAAGGAACATATAAAATTTTTTTTAATTTCAACTAAACTTTCAACCCAACTTTACCTTTTAGAACAAAAAGACATTTGTATTTACAAATTTCAATCAAAATCCAAAAAAACTTTTATTAAATTTGCTTTTTATTGTACAAACATTTATGAGCTACTGTTTTCACCAATTGCATCAAATTTTATACCGCTATTTTTGAAGTAATCAATAGATTACAAAGCAAAGTCAATAAAAAAGCATTTTTTTGATTTTGATTGTTTGCGATAATTGAACGACTTTTCCTTTTTTATTCATTTGATTTACATAAAATAAATAAAATAATAAATAATATAAATTAATAAAATAGATAATAAATAAACTCAACAACACAAATAGATTAATTATTTATTTTAATGGGAGTACGCAGTTTTCGTTTTCTCGAATAAATACCAATCTTTCAAAGTTTTCTGACGATAAAGTCGCTCTCTTTGGTTTCACCACTGCGGATCCAACAAAGACACGTTCTATTGCCGCAGAGCTTAGAATGCCAGTGTTGTATTCTAAAAAGACTTCAACCCAAGTTCTTCGGTGGAACACAGGAAAAGATTCCAACTGGAATTGTGTCTTCCATGTTGGCTTCGTGGCCATCCAATCTTCTATAGTTTTATTGACCAAAGAAGATATTTGGCCACCCTCCGTTGGTGCTGTTCTTAAGTCCTGTAAATCAAGAGAAATTATATGAAATCCAACTGTCGACCTTTTTTTGCACTCATTGAAGCCGTTTTTGAGAACGTAAAATACGATAAACCTCAATGTGACGTAATTTGAAACGCGAGCTGAAAACTTATTGACGTGGCAAAACGTACAACCACACTTTTTACACAAGACCCAGTTGAATATGGCACAACTTTCACTTAAATCAGACAATCAAACACTATCAACAAGAAAATACCCAAAAATTTTTACAATTTTCCAAAAACTCTCGACCCAAAAGTAAAATTTTTCAAACAAATAGTTAACATCACTCAAACAAAACAAAGTCGTACAACAATTAAACGTTAAAGAATTACGTCAGAAAACGCTAGCAAAATTTTGATAACCAATATAATTTATTAATGAATTAGCGTACTTCATTAAAAGAAGAAAACATTCAAACTAAAAAAGATTTCTGTAAAATTAAAACCGATGTGATCAAAAGCAATCAACTCTAAATAAATTAGTCAAGTCGAAATATTTTTTTATAGTGAAAAAATTTTAGATGAATTTTCTGCGATGTGGAAGCACAAACATAATTTTTTGCGTAATGATTTGCCTTTCTTCTTATGAATAAAGTTTCTTGCCTAAATTCTTTACAAAACTAAGCGAATTTAAAAAATCATTTGATAAATCGCAAAGATCGAAATTTTGTAAACACTAATAAAACCAGCTTTTAGCAGATTTGGGGGTGAAAAATTTCTATTTTGGTAAACAGTAATAATTTTCCAAGTGGATTTCAGCTGTACCATTCCTACTTCTAATTTTACGGATTAATGACGTTCGACAAACAGCCGAAGTCATTAATTCTCTAAAACCGCTCTCTCGTTTTCAGCCAATTTACCAAAATTGACCACCCTTTGAAACTGGTTGCTTTTTTAATTCCGAATAATGTTTAAATGCAATATTTAAGTATCTATATTAAAAAAGTATAAAATTCCTTTCTATACAAACTCGAATGACAATTCTAGGGCTAGTAATTATTTTGATATAAGAAAGCAAAGAGCGCGGGCACTTTTTGTCCCCCAGTCGTACAAAGTTTTCAAAAAGCCCAGTCGAAATAGGGTTTTGCGCGAAAAGATCAATAAACGAAAGAAAGAATGTTTCATTCCACACTCGTTGTGGAAACGAGTCCTAAAGCTTATAACAAAATTACCTGTTGTGTCACCATCACCTGAAGTAGAAAGAGCTTCCACATTATCGACAATTTTTTCAGCCATCATTTCAATTGAATTACTGACAAGTAAACTAGCTAAAGAAAGGTATACTGATATGATCATGGAAAATCATGACTTATTACGGTATAACACAACCAAATATAAAAACTATACTTTACTAAACACTTTACTGACGTACACAAAATAAAAAATAATAGAAAATATAAGTTTATACTTTACTAATGTTGGAACTGTGGTCTACAATGTACCAACTATTCCAAATTGGGTACATCTTTTAAAACAATGTTATTGTTAAAAAGCAAATTAATGTAAATACAACTTCCAATTTAGCTCTCATGGTTTACTTTACTCATTTTCTGCAATCTTTTATGGCTCAAATTTTTCTGTTCACAAGTAATTTGACGGCCTAGTGTGACAACTGTCCGCCAGGCTTTGTTTTTACAACGGCAACGGTTTAATCAACTGGGAAAAGATATGTATTTAGCTTTGATGATGCATAACTTTTATAACTTTTATTGTTAATATCTACGAGTACATGACCACTTCGCCAATTTCGAAATATTTTATAAAAAAAAAAAAATTGGGTCTGGTGCAGAATCGGTCGTAAGCGCCTTTTTATGTCCACTTTGACTTCTCTCGTTTTCTCGTCTTTCGTTTTCCGCTTCTCTTTTTGTTTCTTTATTATAAATCGTTCTTTTTAACAAAACAACGACAAACAAAAGCATTTATTAAGTTATACAATTTATTTTTCGATATTTTCACGTATTTGCTTCTCTAACACTTCTTAATTATTCTTTTCTTCACATAATTAAAACACTTTTGAAATATAGTTTAAAGTTCTAACAATTAAAATTGTTTAAATATTCAAAAAAACGTAATGTTTTTGGGGGCCGATTCTGCACAAGCTATCGTTCTCACGTTTCAATAATGATTTATTTCCAAATACACTTCTCAATCATTATACATGCCTTATAGATTCTTAAAATATACTGTCAAGTTGTAGGAATCGATTTTGCTTTAAATCATTTAATAAAACTAAAATATTTCGTCACGGCCGATTCTGCACAAGCTATTATTATTCGTAAAAGTCATTAATGAAATTTCACTTTAAAAAATAGCTATTTTCTTTTAAAACATTTTTAAATTCTTTCTTTCACATGTCTAAACACTCTTAAAACATAGCTAAAATGTGTTCACAAAAACATAATGGTTTTATAAAGGGCGATTGTCCACAAGCTATTATTCGTAAAAGTCATTTATGAATTTTACTTTATACAAAAGCCATTTGCTTTTAAAACACTTTATAATTATTATTTTTACATGTCTAATCACTCTTAAAACATACTTTACAGTTGCAAGAAATTTTTAGTTTGAAATATATTCGACAAAACATAATGGTTTTATGGGGGCCGATTCTGCACAAGCTGTTATTTGTAAGTTTGTATAGCTAGTTTAAGTTTACAAAACAACCATTTGTTTCCAAAACATTTTTTACTTATTATTTTGACATGTCCAAACATTTTAAAAACATAGTTGAAAGTTGTAAGAATTAATTTGGTTTCGAAATATGCAAGAAAACGAAATATTTTGTTACCGCCGATTGTGCACAAGCTATCATTCGCAGGGTTTATTAATCAATTTTTAGAATTTTTCCCAATTTTTTTTCTACGTACTATTGTACACTTTCAAGTCTTATCTACATGTAACTTGGAGTGGATACCTTTACATACTACAACATTTTTGGCATACAATGACCTTGTTTGACCTTACGTTAAAAGAAGGTTTTTATAGCTTACCATTTTGTTCAACCAAAAGTTTATACTGCAGAGGAATATTATTTTCGTCCAAGTCACTATTTTATATTGCTATAATATTAAAACTAACAATTTAGCTGAAAAGTATAACTAGAGGAAACACTGTCAGTCGTGCTCTTAAGATAAAGTGGATTCACGCCAAAAATGAAAAAGAAAGTCTTTCCCTTTGCTCGCTTGTCCGTTTGGGATTGAGGGGAAGTAGTTCGAGTTGGCATCTCCAATCTGTCCGAACGTTTGTAACTAGTCCCAATTCACCCGGTTGATTTTAAAAAAAAAGAACAAACCAGGTCTTCAGCGAGTTCGGGGTCGTCCTCTAGACCTTTTCCCACAAGGAAGAGTATCCATTTCACAACGAAATTGCTACAACCCATCCCACAAGGAAATTGCTACCTTAGCGTTGCGGAACATTTGCGTCTTTTATGACTCTAAGAGCAATGCTTTCTGGAGTTTTCAACTCTTCTCAGGAGTACCCATGGCGGTAAGGTCCAAGGTGAAAAAGGATGTGTACAAAGGTTTTTTGTTTGGGTTCAAGGAGAAAGTAGATATTTTAAGTCTGTTATAGCTTTTTTTAAGATGGACAATTATCAATGTATCGCCTATCCAAAATGTTTTCATATTTTTTGCAATACATGTATTCCGGTTTTGTGTATTTAGAAAAAATTACAACATCAATTGTACACCAAATAATTAAAACTGGTCTAAAATATTTTTAATAATTTGATCATTCAGGCAATAAAACAAGGTTTCCTTGACTTCTTCATTGTTTTTGTTTGTCGTGTGCATTGACGTCACTCCTTATTTCCAAATTTAAAAGGGAAGTCCAGTCAAAATACAAGTTGAGCTTAAAATATTCTTTAAGTGGTTAAAAATCAACCCTGAAAAAATTTTTACTCAAAGGTCTCTGTAATTCTAATTATACCCAAAAGAAAAAATCGCCATTGGTGGCGCACGTGAGTGATGACGTCATTGGCTGGCAAAACAACTGAGACTAGCATTGTTAGAAGTATATACTACAGCTGCATCTGCTTGCAATTAGCAAAAGTACAGTTCCAAAGCTGGTAAAAAGAAAAAAAAAAAGGAAAGCACTGCTAGGAAAGGATTTTTATATGAACCTACGAAAAAATTTAATGAAATAGCCAAGAACAACAGCTTGATAAAACCTCAAATACTTTTCCAAAATCAAATGAAGAATATTTTCATTGTTCCTGCGAGCATTATTATAGTATGCCATCATTAATTGAAAACAAATGCTGCAGAGGAGTTCAAATAATTCAACAAAAATTAATTAAGGAAAAATGCATCACCAGCAAACATAGCTTCAACAAGCTATGTCTAAACACCGAGGTGTTGGAGGTGTTGATGTGTTCAGTAAAGCAGATTATTGGTGAAAATTTGAAGCAACATATCAGTAACAGGTAACCTAAGCTATATAAATTTACTAAATCATTTTTACTAAATAGTGTTTGCTGTTAATGTAACGATATTTTGAATTAATTAGCGCAAAAAAAGCTGTAGGCTTAGCAGCTATTGTCTCTCAACTTAGTTTAATTTACTGTATAACCAAAAACTGAAATGGTATTATCTTGAAAAAATCTTTTAAATTTGCTTTTGTTGCACAGTCAGGGTTACTATTGCGTGCTAATTTTAAGGGCATTGTCTTAGAAAACATAGATATACTGTACTTATTTTGAAGAAGCTTGCTTATTTTTGATTTGTATGCTTAGTTGATATTTGTTACCATTTTTTTTAATTGTCACGCTATTACTTTTTTTTACCAAAGATAAACCTTTCCTGCAACGAAACGTCAACAAATTAGTTATTGCCAACAGTAGCCTATACCTAAAAAATAATTCTGAATACTGAAGAGATGGTAACTCTGTCTATAGTGCAATTATTTTCCTTGTTAAAGAAATTTTCTACTTGTGTACGTATTGTGACATACCGGTATTTCTTACTTTTTAAAATTTAAATTTTTTTTGGAAAAACGTTGAAAAAATAACCCGTTGTAAAGTATTACTTATGCTTTCACATTACATTTTAACCGTACTTTAATCAAATAACATTTCATTGCAGAATGTATAGATTTACTGCTTACAAAAGTTATACATACTGGATATACGAAAAATTGGGTAGAAATAACCGTCGAGTTGTACCTGCTTGTGCAATAACTGCCATAAGAGCACGGTTTCCAGAAGAAGATGGAAGGTACAAAGGTTTTTATGAAGCTAATGTGCCGCCGGTCTTTTAGAGTAAATAAATAATGCATTGTATATAGAATAAATTTTCGATTGTTCAACATCATTGCTTTCTATTCTTTTGTATCAAATCAGCTATTAAATATTAGTTTTGTCAGAAGCGTGGCTTGAATAGAAGTGCTGGTTAGACGGCTGTCTGTTTCAACTCCTAGGCTGGTCAAGCTGTTGTATTCTTGGGAAAAACACTAGGCGGCATTTTTTTTGCTTGGCAGTCAAAACAAGTAGTTCTAAATTTAGTCATATTAATAGATAAAAACGTTAACTCGTTTGTATCTCCCATAGCAGATTGAATCGCTTGACAATAGCCTTTAACGTCTTCGACGTTGTTTTGAGGAGAATATATAGTTCATATGATACCTTTTACTTTTGACCAGTTAAGGCATTACACAATTAAGGTTCAAAAATATTTATTTTCAAATAAAAATATATATATATATATATATATTCTTGGCATCACTGGGCTTTGATTTTACTTGTGGCTTAAAAACCACAAGTAAAAGATTAGCCACAAGGTACAAATTGGTGTGCCTTGTTCTTTCTCAGCATAACTTCACTGGACTGATGAGACCCGAAAGGTCGAAACAGTACTGTCTCCAGTTATATATATATATACAGTACTGTCTCCAGTTATATATATATATATATATATATATATATATATATATATATATATATATAACTGGAGACAGTACTTATATATATATATATATATATAACTGGAGACAGTACTGTTTCGACCTTTCGGGTCTCATCAGTCCAGTGAAGTTATGCTGAGAAAGAACAAGGCACACCAATTTGTACCTTGTGGCTAATCTTTTACTTGTGGTTTTTAAGCCACAAGTAAAATCAAAGCCCAGTGATGCCAAGAGTGCTCAAATCATATTAAATGATGAGCAATGCATAGTGCAACAGCATCACTGTCTTCTCAGCCAGAGTGCTCGACCTGCAAGAGCAGAGAGCATAAGTAACTGGAGACAGTACTGTTTCGACCTTTCGGGTCTCATCAGTCCAGTGAAGTTATGCTGAGAAAGAACAAGGCACACCAATTTGTACCTTGTGGCTAATCTTTTACTTGTGGTTTTTAAGCCACAAGTAAAATCAAAGCCCAGTGATGCCAAGAGTGCTCAAATCATATTAAATGATGAGCAATGCATAGTGCAACAGCATCACTGTCTTCTCAGCCAGAGTGCTCGACCTGCAAGAGCAGAGAGCATAAGTAACTGGAGACAGTACTGTTTCGACCTTTCGGGTCTCATCAGTCCAGTGAAGTTATGCTGAGAAAGAACAAGGCACACCAATTTGTACCTTGTGGCTAATCTTTTACTTGTGGTTTTTAAGCCACAAGTAAAATCAAAGCCCAGTGATGCCAAGAGTGCTCAAATCATATTAAATGATGAGCAATGCATATATATATATATATATATATATATATATATATTTAAATATATATATATATATATATATATATATATATATATATTTAAATATATATATTTTTATTTGAGACATTTTGAGACAATTCAGTTATATATATATATATTGAAAATAGCAGCCATAATGGATTCAGCATTTATGGACTATAATGGATTCAGCATTTTCAGCATTTATTAAATAAACATTAAAAATTATTATTTAAAAAAAAAAACACGAACGTTTTCGGCTTACTTCAGCCCTCATCAGGTTTCTACAATTTAGTAATATTAATTAACTTTAAATTTACACACACACACATAAAAAATTAAAAATTAACAACAGCAAAAAACAATGTACATTTTAAAAAAAAACACAGGCTGTACTTTTGACTAACAGGCTAAATTTTAAATCAAAACGAGAGAGAAACTAAATTGATACAAATTAAATTATAGATTATGATGTCATCGAAGAAAAAAAGAAAAAATATTACAATCAAAATATATTCAATGAATATAAAGCTCCGTTTGCGAACATTTGTCGATTTAATTTTGGACTTAACTTTTTTATGAGTAGAGCTTCGTGAATCTTGGAACAAAATTCTGATTTGCATTTACGTATTATTACAAAATTGTTTTCATCAGACCGATTATTAGAACACTTTTCACACGACAAAATATGATCTTTAACTGCACTATCCTGTAGACTTTTGAAATTCAGATGCTCCCGAACTCTAGTGATCAAATGTCTGGACGACATACCGATGTATGTCTTGTTCGTATCGCACGAACACGAGAATTTATAGACAACATTTGAACAAAGAGCTACAGGAGTTTTGGATTTTAACTAGAAATAATTGACTACTTTAAAAGTTTTATAGATAGGAGATATTTTTAAGTTGTACTTGTTTTTTATTAATGCAGAAAGACGATTTGCAAAGTGATGTGATTCCTTACCCAAATACGGTATACAAAAACTATTTTCAAAGCTAATGTTTCGAGAAAATTTGTTGTTAGAAGATTGAAAGCTCGCAAAAATTTTATCAAAAAACGCTGAAGGATAACCATTATTCAAAAACATCTTTTTTAACATACTAACTTCTTTATCAAACAAAAAATCGGAGGAACAAATACGCTTGGCTCGATTTAAAAAACATAGAATTAATCCAGACTTCCATTTAGTGGGACACAGCGCGTTAAAATTCAAAATTAGATTGGTGTTTGTAGGTTTTCTGTATACCCAAGTATCAATCCCTGTTTCATTGAGCCTAATTTCAACGTCAAGAAATGGTATGGTGTCAGAAGGGAGCTCCACTGTGAATTTAATATTATTATGTTGAGAATTAAGCAAATCGAGAAATTTAGTGCAGTGATCAGAATTATCAAATACAGCAAATATGTCATCAACGTATCTAGAATACAATTTTGGATGAAAGTCTAATTGTTTCCCTAATAACTTATTTTCTATGTGGGCAAGAAAAAAATTGGCTAAAGTCGGAGCCAGTGGAGAACCCATACTGACACCATCATGTTGTTGATATAATTTGTCTTTATATAAAAACATTTCTTGGTTGGCCAAACACAGCAGTTTTATAAATACTTCTTTTTTCATTGAAGGTAGATTGTCTTTAATCTGGTTATCTTTTGAGTAGATGTAGTCAGCAATTATATTAATGGTTTCATCCAGAGGAACATTTGTGAACAGAGATTGAACGTCAAAGCTAACAAGTTTGTGATCCGCTTTAAATTGGAAGTTATTTAATTCATCAAGAAAGTGATCAGTAGAATGTAACATGTATGAATCTGGTATGTAACTTTTGATTATTGAATCAAGAAATTTGGCAAGTTGATATTCTGGGGTGCCAATCATCGATATCACTGGTGTTGCTGGGTTATTATTTTTGTGGACTTTGATGAGACCGTACATTTTTCCTGGACTACTGCTTTTCGGAATGAGGTTTTTTACTGTTTCACTTCCATATGATTTGAGATATTTGTTGACATAATAATTAATGGATTTTTCTTTTTTAATTATCGGATGAACTTTGGTGTCTTGATTAATTTCATGAAATTTTGAGCTATCATTGATTATGCAATCCAGTTTTGCGTAGTAGTCATGGCTGTCCAAAATGACTACCCCTTTCCCTTTATCGAATTTACAAACTTTAATTCTGGAGTTATCGCCCAGTTTTTTTAAGGTATTATGAAGAGCTGCGTTTTTAGGCTAAGCACAAATTCTCTTACCGGCATTAACGAATTTCTTGAACATAAATTTGACTTCGTCTTTAAAGTTGTCGTCAATAAGTTTATTCTCCTTGTTGATAAAATAAAAGAGTTTTTCTATCTGAGCTTTGATATCATCTGTTCGTAGTTTTTTCGGTAAAATATGGTTATCAAGACCAAACCGTAGAGCGTCTTCTTCTTCAATTGTTAAATTTCTACTACTTAAATTTTTTACACACTCTGGAGATTTACGGCGTTCTCTTAACCAAAGGCGAATCAGTTTTTTCCTGTGAGTGACCAAAATGTTCTTGGCAGTAGCTTGAAATTTTTCTGTAAGCATTGAGTTTAAGCATAATTTTTCTATGGTGCTTAGATTTTGCAGGATAGCTTTTTTGGTGATATAACTACTTTCTGCTCGCCCAAGATCTTTCTTAATTTCTTTTAACTTTTTAAGAACAATTACACGATACAAATCTTTTGTGTTCCTGTAAATCTTGAGGTTTGGTGCTTTGAATTTAAGGAATTGTGGGCAAATGTCAAGATTAGCGCAAGTTTCAAAAAATTTTACGTCTAATTTTAATTTCACTATTTTTAAACCATACCTTTCGATCTGTCGAAGATCTTTTACTGGTGTACCTCTTTTGCTGCTAATTCTAAAGTAAAGTTTCGGCAAAGAGGTTGTTTTTTTCAACCAGACAACAATTGAAAATAGCAGCCATAATGGATTCAGCATTTATGGACTATAATGGATTCAGCATTTTTAGTATTTATTAAATAAACATTAAAAATTATTATTTAAAAAAAAAACACGAACGTTTTCGGCTTACTTCAGCCCTTCAAAAAGGGGGCACGGTCTCAAAAAAACCCTGACTTAAAAAAGACATTGCGCAAGTTGCGTTGCGCTTCACTAATTTCAGAGACTCGTTGCGCTTTAGTGCGCTGCGCTTCTTTTAATATCAAAGACATCTTGCGCTTTAGTGCGCTGCGCTTCACTAATTTCAAAGATACGTTGCGCTTTAGTGCGCTGCGCTTTGCTAATTTTTGGAAAAATGCCCACCTCTGGTTATATGTACCAAGGATAAACAAGAAATTTATTTTTGGTCAGATAATCTAGTTAGAGTGTAGACACTGCACACTTTAGAACAATATTTGGAATCAACACACAATAAAATATACTTCAACAAGGACAACGCTGCTTTATTCACCCATTATGAAAAATATATCACAATAACTTTCCAAAACATTTCCTCGGATGTTATATCATTTTTATCAAGAAATAAACTTTATACTCGTAACCTAGCTTTTGATGATAGCGAATAGATTTCTCGACTCAAAGCTACAATTAAAATTAATAAAACCATTTTATCAAAAATTCAATAGTTTGATTTTTTAATAGCCCTGGCTATAATATTGCATAACACTTCATTTTTTTAATTTTTCATAATTTTGTTCTCGTGACGTTGTCTTTGTGTTGTGGTACAGATTTAAATGGACTGAGAACGGTATACCATTTTATGTTGCTGAAAAAGAGATCGTAAAAGTTGATCTCAAAACATCAGGATATTGCGTTTAAAATTAGGCTATATATAACTATTGTATTTATAAAAAAAAATTGAACGAATACACAAAAATTTATACGTTTAAAGCAAAATGCTTATTGCAGACGAAATCGCTTTGGAATTTGGCCGGCGTCGGGGGAAATCGATCTTCTTGAATCAAGAGGTGGCAAACTCTCTACCGGTATGTAGATAACCAGGTTTAATAGATGAGAAACATGCCAGCATTTCGGAACTATTCCAACAGTCTTGTTTTAGTATTTGCAACAATATTTGCATTTCTAACCATTCTATCAATTTTTATGATCTATATGATTTTCCTGTGATCTATGTGTTATTTTCTTATTAAAACATGAGCAATTTGATTTTATTTCATTCATTTTTTTATTTACAATCAAGTTAATACGATAGTGAATTAACATCGACACAGTGGTTGCTAATATGAAGAGAGCGGGTAAACGATATACGTTATTACACATAGGTAAACTGTGGTTATTTGCTCTACCTACTTTTATTTTAACGTCAAATTTCTGCTTAAAAGGTAATTTTTAATTCTATATAAAACTTCGGGATGGGACAATTTGGCCCAGCTGTTTTGGCGCCAGCCATTGTGGCAGTGTGTCGTTTTCTTATTCGTAAAAGCTTGAAAAAAGTTAGGGCTTAGGGTTTAGGGGTTAGGTTAGGGTTAGGGTGATTGATTATACTGTTTTATTTAAACCTTCCTGCTAATTTCAAATAGACTGGTGCCAAAACGGTTTCGCCAAATAGTCACTATCCATAAAACTTGTGTTAGTTATTCATCAATGGTTTTTTGTTTATAGGAAACCTTGATCTTTGTGATGAAAATGGAATTTCACATGGAAATGACGCTATCGGTTCCACAATGCACTGCGTACCATATTGGCCCATAAATGGCTATAATAAAATTACCAGAGAAATGTGAGAAATGCATTTGAAGTAACTTCGAACAGATTGCAAAAAGTTTTTTTGATTCAGCCACGAAACTTTTGGATCCAAGTTTCACTTATATAAATTTGAATGGACCGAAAGCAATATAATATTTTACGTTGACGGGAAAGAAATTTTAAAAGTTGATCTTGGAAAGTCAGGATTTTGGGGTTTTGGCGAATTCGGTACAATTGCTCCTGGATCTGATAACCCTTGGAAATGGTCAAATAATAAAATGACCCCGTTTGATCAAGAAGTAAATTATAAAATTTTTAAAAAAGAAGCATGTATAATACGGGGTAAAATCGATTGTACAAAAGAAGACATAGTTCAAATGCTAATCGCATTCAAATACAAATTTAGTTTACCGATATCGACGCCTGGAAATATTCAATAATTATATAAAAAAAATCTCACAAATCAAAACAAATAGCTAAAAAGTAATTATATTTAAAGTTATGATCTATTACACTGAAACAACACAGGGTATTAAAAAAGCGACTTAATAAAAATAAATAAGTTGAACCGTAGTTGAGCCGATACACTTGAAGTAAAGAAACTGTTTTTTTTGAATAAAATTCTTTTGCAGTTCAGGATCAAGAACAAAAATAAAATATTAATAAACTTGTATCTTTTTGTGCTAAATGCGGCAAAAAAACTCACGCAAATCCCATATCATGGGCTATCAAGTTCATTCAGCTTTGATTTTTCATTACCCGTTGAAATATTAATAAAAAAAAATTTCTTGTAAAAGAAAAAAAAAAACTTTTTGTTCTAAGTTGTAATTAGTTATGTAAATTTTAGCTTTTAGCGTTGCCAAATAAGCTAATGTTTTGATTGTTCTTCTATTAATAATTAAAAAATTGTGAATTTGTATTTAGTTTATTACTTTCTTTTAAATATCAAACTAGTCATTTTTATAGTTTTACATGATTATAAATCTTGCTGTGGGCGGAACAAACGGATATTTTCCGGATTCATGGGTGAATGGAAACGGAGAAAAGCCTTGGAACAACGCTTCCCCAACTGCAATGAAAGATTTCTGGCTCGCCAAAAACTCCTGATAATTAGATTCTTTTATTTACATACAGCATAAATCTTAGAACTGAACATAGAAAAAAGAAGTTATTTCATTTATTTAAACAACGATATTGTTAGGTATCCAACGTGGAACGCTGACGTCAATAACGGTGAAGATGCTGCTCTTCAAGTCCGTCGTATCAGAGTGTGGGCAAACTAAAGTGAATGGGCTTCTTGACGTTTTACGTTTTTTAGATTATCATTAACATGATAACTTTTAATGCATTTTTTGTCTGTTGCAAAATCTCCATAAAATCTTGATTAATGTTACAGCTCAACTAACAGGTACAAAGCGCGGTTGAACAATCGACACGACCTCTATTTAGATCCTACTTTGTAATGTTACTTTGCCACAGACAAGTCTTCTTCCCCTGCTTGAAAATCTTATCAAGCAATTGTAAATATCCAAAAAAACTAAAACATGAATAAATAGAATTTAAGGCGACTTCTTGGTATCTCGGAAGGTACGTGTTTGGGTTACTTGACGGTGTTTTCGTTTAAAGCAACCACCATTTCTCAAAAAGTTTCCAGGATAAAAAACAAATATAAAAATTATGGAAGAAAGTTCTTTTTTTACTTGCAATTGAAAAATATAGGCTCAGTTGGTTTGCTATCTTAAAGATTCTGTTTTTTTAACTTATCTCTTGACGGTTGCCCGAAGTATAGCGCCTCGGACATTTTCTAGAAGAAGAATAAATAGAGATGAAAAAAAATTTTTTGTGATTTTACAAATAAATCGAAGATCTTATGAAACTTTGTTGCTTTGCTATTTTAAACATTTAGCTTAACGTACAACAACCGTATTGAAGAAACAAGCACAAAAAAGTATATTTTGTATTCTACTTGAATAGATTCTCACATTTTTGGTCGAGGTGTGTCGTAAAATTTTGAAAGTTTTTCAAGTGTTCCGGGAGTAAAAAAAAAGATTGCAGAGCACTGCTCTACAGCAAGGTCATAGACCCGCAAAATTTTTTATGTGGAAAACTAACAAATTAACTAAAGTCAAAATTTTGGCTTTAGAAATCAAATCATCAAGATTAGTAATATATCAAGTTTAACAAAAAAGGTTAAAAGCATTTGTGTGTTTTGTAAAAAAACTGCTCTCATAACTTTTTTTTATTGATATGAGATAGTTGTGGCAGTGTATTTGCACATTTTACAAACTAGGATTGTTTAAGCAAGGTTGTGATGGATTGACACCCTAAAAAATAATTGTTTTCTTAAACTTTGCTGCTAATTTTTTTTTATCTGAAAAAATATCTAAAGTTTTATGGTAACAAAACTTTTGAAACTCAGCATATTTTTGAACAGAACTTGAAGCAAAGCTAACTCATACAGCATAAGCCCTCTGTAAATGTAAAAAAACTTAATTAAATTTTTTTTCAGTTTATTGTCACTTGACGTACAACTGTAAAACTTAGGCCTAACTATATATTGGTTCATCCGTCAATTTTGCCTATAAAATATTAAAGAACAAATTGTTATTATGGGTTATATAACCTACTTTATCTTTTCTTTTGCAAAAGCCATCTTCTCATCACTAAATGCTTAAAATAGATTTTATGCAAATAAAAATTCTCTCTCTCTGTTTAGAAAAAGACATCAACTCACTGCGTTTATGTGATAAGATTTGTATTAATAAAACAAAAAACAAATCAAAAGCAATTTATGTGATTATAAGAAACATGCAAAAATGTGGCAAAACAAAAATTATTTCGCCTGACACAGGCCTAGTGTAGTTGTGTAAACTCCTATTATTTATTGAAACTATAGATAAGCGATTGTAATTAAGCAATCACAAGCATAAAGATTGAGGTGGTGTCTGCTGGAAATGTAATGTATTGCTACAAGATAAAAGCATTTCAACCGACGCTTACAGTCGAGAAACAACTGCCAGTTGGTTTTTGAATTCATTCTTGATGTCTTCCTGTAAAATTTGTTATTAAAAGTATTTAGAAACTCAAATTCTTGTTATCTTTTTTTTTGAAATACAAATGGCAACTACAAAAATTATTTTTTTATCTATTTTATTTTTATTTTATCTCTATTTTTATCCTCTGTCTGAAGCAACCAATTTAAAATAAAAATCATTGAATCAGTTTACATATTCTAATATATTTGATCTTTACAAACCTATCATTACAAATTTTGCATGGCTAAATGTTGATAAAATTATTTTTGTTCAATACTATTAAACAGAAAACCTATTGAACAAGTTGCAATCTATTGTTTGTTGAACTTAAACAGAGATGCCCTCAAACACAGAGCATAAACCAGGGGATTTAAATAAAATAATAACATGCTTTCCTTTTCCTGTAAGATAAGGCAATCAAAAGCCTGGGTAATTTAGTCATATTTCCAGATGCAAAATGCTTTAAAATAGCCTGTATACAAAAAGTAATCAAGTGCTTTATTAATTTGGCAGGTCATCTTAGGCAATTTCCGTGATAAAATAAAAGTTACACAAACATTAAAAATTATGTATAAAGACGAACGTTTTCGGCTTGCTTCAGCCCTCATCAGGTTTCTACAATTTTAGCAATATTAATTAACTTTAAATTTACACACACACACATAAAAAAAAAAAAACAGCAAAAAACAATGTACATTTTAAAAAAAAACACAGGCTGTACTTTTGACTAACAGGCTAAATTTTAAATCAAAACGAGTGAGAGTCTAAATTGATACAAATTAAATTCCAGATATGATGTCATCGAAGAAAAAAAAAGGAAAAAATATTACAATCAAAATATATTCAATGAATATAAAGCTCCGTTTCCGAACATTTGTCGATTTAATTTTGGACTTAATTTTTTTTGTGAGTAGAGCTTCGTGAATCTTGGAACAAAATTCTGATTTGCATTTACGTATTATTACAAAATTGTTTTCATTAAACCGATTATAATAGAACATTTTTGACATGATAAAATATCATCTTTAATTGCACTATCCTGTAGACATTTGAAATTCAGATGCTCCCGGACTCTAGTGATCAAATGTCTGGAAGACATACCGATGTATGTCTTGTTCGTATCGCACGAACACGAGAATTTATAGACAATATTTGAACAAAGAGCCACAGGAGTTTTGGATTTTAACTGGAAATAATTGACTACTTTAAAAGTTTTATAGATGGGAGATATTTTTAAATTGTACTTGTGTTTTACTAATGCAGAAAGACGATTTGCAAAGTGATGTGATTTCTTACCCACATACGGTATACAAAAACAATTTTCGAAGCTAATGTTTTGAGAAAATTTGTTAGAAGATTGAAAGCTCGTAAGAATTTTATCAAAAAACGATAAAGGATAACCATTATTCAAAAACATCTTTTGTAACTTACTAACATCGGAGGAACCAATACGCTTGGCTCAATTTAAAAAATATAGAATTAACCCAGACTTCTATATTGTAGGACATAGAGCGTTAAAATTCAAAATTAAGTTGGTGGTTGTAGAAATCACATTACTTTGCAAACCGTCTTTCTGCATTAGTAAAAAACAAGTACAATTTAAAAATATCTCCCATCTATAAAACTTTTAAAGTAGTCAATTATTTCTAGTTAAAATCCAAAACTCCTGTGGCTCTTTGCTCAAATATTGTCTATAAATTCTCGTGTTCGTGCGATACGAACAAGACATACATCGGTATGTCTTCCAGACATTTGATCACTAGAGTCCGGGAGCATCTGAATTTCAAATGTCTACAGGATAGTGCAATTAAAGATGATATTTTATCATGTCAAAAATGTTCTATTATAATCGGTTTAATGAAAACAATTTTGTAATAATACGTAAATGCAAATCAGAATTTTGTTCCAAGATTCACGAAGCTCTACTCACAAAAAAAATTAAGTCCAAAATTAAATCGACAAATGTTCGGAAACGGAGCTTTATATTCATTGAATATATTTTGATTGTAATATTTTTTCCTTTTTTTTTCTTCGATGACATCATATCTGGAATTTAATTTGTATCAATTTAGACTCTCACTCGTTTTGATTTAAAATTTAGCCTGTTAGTCAAAAGTACAGCCTGTGTTTTTTTTTAAAATGTACATTGTTTTTTGCTGTTTTTTTTTTATGTGTGTGTGTAAATTTAAAGTTAATTAATATTACTAAAATTGTAGAAACCTGATGAGGGTTGAAGTCAGTCGAAAACTTCTTTATACATAATTTTTAATGTTTGTGTAATAAAATGAAGAATGCTGAATCCATTATGACTGCTTCTCTCAACTGTTGTCTGGTTGAAAAAAACAACCTCTTTACCAAAACTTTAAAATAAAAGTTTACAATTATAAAAATGATTCTATTTGATAACAATAATAGTAATAATGATAATAAAGTAATCAGATGTAGCCTACTAGAAAAATTAACTTTGACAATTATTTAAAAGAAAGGAAATGCTTTTGTTTGCCAAAATCTTATTTTAAACCTAAGTACATGTATGAGAATATGTTCGACCGTCATACTGCATGAAGAGCCATATCAAGTAAATCATTGGTCACCTTTTTTCCAAAATCAGCTGATTCCGTGTTTACTCGCGCTCTGCATCGCAAGATTTTTCTTAAGGAACTCGGAAGAAACGAAAAAAGCCAGTGATCAAACGCGAAATGCAGCATTTTACTCGGAACTTGGTTGCGCGTCGCCCACCCGCCTATAAATTACAAAAATAGTGAGGGCGCATAAATAGAAATACAGACATATCAAAAACACTAGTACCCTCAAACCTAAATGCTCGTTATTAATAATTATTAAAAGATAAACGATAAGTTACTTTTTTAGGATTCACAAATTAGATATGCCAAAAACTAAGCTCTATGCACTTTGGGTTTGACATCATAGACTGAAATTGATATCTTAACTTCTTAACTGGCGGCAATTTTACTAAGAGAAAAACAATTTAAAAATACATTTTACCCTTGTTAAGTCGGACAGCTTAGAAGGAAAGGTGTCCAACTTAGCCGGTTGTCCGACTTAACTGAAGGCCTATAGGCCATAGCCTATAAACATGCCTAGAGCAATGGAATTTAGTTGAAAATGCCCTGTTATTATATAGCATATTTTGTTTTACTAAATTTACCTTCATAACATGTAAAAAAAGCAGATTTATTTATTTATTTATTTATTTATTTTGGGGAATTGAAGAAAACACTGCAAAACCGTACATTTTTTTACTATGTACCATACTATACATTAAAGAATAAACATACGAACAATTACAGAATGCATAATTAAAGAATAATAACATAAGAACAATTAACCCATTAACGCCCAAATTTTTTTTGCGCAATTTCTAGCAGAACTGATCCATTTCACTTGAATTAAGAGCATTTGGGCATATTTTCAAATTTTACCCAACGGAGTGAAAGTTATGCGTGTTTTTAGAAAAAGTTCCAAATGGGGATCATGGGCAGAAATGACAACAAAAACAGAATTTTTGATGTATTGCATTTTGTGATATTTTTACACTGAAACACGTAAAAGGTGCGCACAGAAACGAAAGAAATCACTGTTTCGTATGCAGAACAGCTAAAGCACTATTTTGTATGAGTCTGAATATCAAACATTTACTGATACCATGCAAGAAAACAGTTTACATGCAGCCCAACATTGCATTTTATGCATTGCTTTTGAACATTGTTTTTGCAAACAGCACATATCCTTTGCTTTCTCTCGACTGTGCGTTCCAATGCATGTCCGGACTCACTCCTTCGAACTTCTTCAGGAACATGCAATAGCGTATTTTTATTGAGTGATGGACAACCAGAGTTTTTGGGGTCTAATACCGACGAAGTTCTCATGCATACATAAACTATTCTTTGCCTGAATTTCAACAGTGGGGTTTTTTCGTTCGTCATGCAGTACAGCACATGAGCATTTACAACGGCCATATCAATCATGTTTGTGAAGAGCAGGAAGTACCATTTTTTGCTCGAATCTTGATCTTGCACTTGTTGATTAGCCAGTCCATTTTGTCGACGTTACCTATATGACTGTTATAATCTGCGATACACTTTGGCTGATTCAAGGTGACTTGTTTCTTGTTTTGCCTGCTCCATCTTTTCACTTTTTGCGCTGGCAATGTGCTTTGATGATTAGACAACATTTTGACATTGTTATTGTTTTTCCACACGACAGCAAATATGTCACTGTTGGAGTCCATCCGATAGTCATAAAAGCCGCAATCCTGCTTCTTTAAAATGTCATCGGTTGAGAGAGGACATTTGTTGGTGCAGTTGATTCTAACCGTGCCAGAAGCTAAAATAATTCTTTCTGTTAAAACTTTCATCAGGTCGAAACTCGTGAAAAAGTTGTCAAAATAAAAGATATGGTCGCTAGGGACGTTTACTTTTGCAATCATGTTCAAGACAACTAATGCTCCGAGTCCTGAAATTGGTGATTCTGTGACTTTTTTCCCTTCATACAGGTCAAAATTGAAGCAGTAGCGTGTATCAGAGCAGCAAATTGCCCAATTTTGATATCCGAATTGGATGGATTTTTCCCTAATAAACTGCTTTATAAAATGACGACCATATTACTGCACCATTTGCTCATCAATGCTCAAGTACTTAGAAAAACTCCATACATCAAAAACTTTTCATTCATCTTTTCCATCAAGGGAGCAATTTTGAATAATCTTGCGTGCTCTCCAGTGCCCAAGATGGAGTTGTCATTGAAGTGGAGGTTTCTCTTTATTTCTAGATACCGATTGCGGCTAAAACACGCTTGAGCAATATCACTCCCAACATCTTCGTCCTTGCACCAGTACATCCTCTCCCGGGGCAGCATATGGTAGCCAGTCAGCAGAAGAAATCCTATAAGTTTTTTTAGGCAGTTATCGGAAAAGACAAAGCTGTGTCGGTTCTTCTGGCTGGCGTAAATTGTGCTTTGCTGCACAATATGCTTCCTTTTCTCATCATTGAAAAGTTCTTCGAAAACCTCTCCATTGAGACTTTCTTCTGAATTGCTCTTTTATTTTTCGCACCATCTCGTCTATATTGCTTTCACTACCTCTTTTCAATTAAAATCTGAGCATGTTTTTCGCCAGCTGGATTCTACTTTCTTTCTTGGTTTTTTAGCAGGAGGCTCCTTTTCTGTGTTTCTTGGGTCTGTTGAGACAGCTGAATCGGTCCCGGTTGCAATATCATGAATTTCTATGCATCCAGTGATATCTTTTGGAGATTGTTCGCCAAGGTCATCTTCATCGATTTCCTCCTCATCAGAAACAACGTCTGCAGTAATCTCAACGATGTCTATGCGCCCTTCAAAATTGTTCTTTTCATCATCAAAGCAAGGATCGTTCACAATAGCTTCAAGTTCACAAAAAGTAATAACTGTTTTCTTTTTACCTGTTTGTTTATCTATCTGTTTACTCATTTTCTAACAGAGAAAATTCAGATGATAACCTTCTACCAAACTGCAATCAAACGAGAATAAAGCTGAAATTTTGTAAGCCAAAGAAAAATAAATGTAGAGACAGGAGATTTGCGATAACGAATTTTCTTGAGAAGTAAAACAAATAGCTGTTAATCAAAGCATAATCCTCACAATCGGAAAGACAAACCATGAGAGACTTCACACCTACAAAGGTGAATTGCTGTAAGCAACTGAAGAGATCATCGCACAATTTATTGTTTCCAAAGAAAACTGTAGCTGTCAATGAAACGTAATCGTCACAATCAGAAAGACAAACCATGAGAGACTTCAAACCTACAAAGGTAAATTGCTGTAAGCAACTGAAGAGATCGTCGCACAATTCACCGTTTTCAAAGAAAACTTTATGCAAAAACGAAAAATGATAAGACGCAAATTATTTCCCCTTCTAACTCTTGAATTTCAAATAAGAATATGTGAGCGGGGCAGAGGAGTAGGCTGAATGAATTTTTAGTCCGAAAAGTGGATGAAAAAGAAAACATTCATAAGGGCTAATTTAGCTGTTTTAGATACCGTTTTTGGCCATGATCCCCAAATGGGGATCGTCATAAAATGCATGACTGCATCCGTGGTGATGGACTTTTTTCTATATTCAGTGTATTGGGTAGAAGTGAAAATGTTTACTTTCCGTGATGCATACTAACTCTGAAAGAAACATTGACGAAAATTGTGAAAAAAGCGCATTTAAAAATTGGTAATTAAAGATGCCAAAAAAATGGCAGCGACGTCAAGACTTTTTTTTGTAAAAGCTCCCGTCATTTGGTAATTTTCCTTTTGCTGGTGTAAATAAAAAAGCACTAACATAGTACACATAGCTGTTGCATATACAGACCTTCTACTTTTGCAGTTAGGGGAATATGGGGTAACATGGGCCAATCTCCAAATGGGGATCATGGGTGTTAATGGGTTAAAGAATGCATAACTGCCAATTTTAGGCATTTTAGGCAAAACATTTTTTTCCTCAATCTTGGAATT
The DNA here is from genome assembly GCA_963680785.1 of Diplosoma virens. Classification (NCBI taxonomy): domain Eukaryota; kingdom Metazoa; phylum Chordata; class Ascidiacea; order Aplousobranchia; family Didemnidae; genus Diplosoma; species Diplosoma virens. The sequence continues at coordinate 37,390,105 of OY796881.1, read as the reverse complement.
TTTTCCTTTGTTTTCCTCGGTCATGGTTCAACTTATCCGATATCCGAGTTATCCGGATCCGACTTAACGAGGGTAAACTGTATTAAAACTTGATTTATTACCTGTGGGCCATCTTTCTGAAGTAGGACGCATATGTCTTTTTAACTTTTGCAAACATTAAAAATTTTCAAACCGAAATTGTGAGCATGCATGTGACTGCATTTTAACTGCTAACCGTTATATACGTATATTCTATGCAATTAATTATTCTCCAACAGAGGGGGTGGGCAAACTTTTTAGCTGAAGGGCCGCATTCAGAAGCTGATTTTGTTTGCAGGCCGCTCTATGGTGATTGGTATAAATAGATAAGTTTTCACTTTAAATCTGTTTTGGAATTCTTGATTTTCGCTCCTAAAATGTAGAAACCTTTACAAAGAATCAATCATCTGGTTGAAATTGATGACCTTTTTTTTCAGATCTCCACGACTGAAAGTGAAGAGAGAGTAAAGTTATTTGCTTGAGGTTTTCGCGGGCCGCACAGAACTTCGTGGCATGCCGTAGTTTGCCCACCCCTGCTCCAATACATACTTTATAAACATTCAACAACAAAATAAACGATTAACTAACTTTCTCTTTTAGGTGCATTCTATTTTTTAGTTTGACTCTCGATGCTGATTAAGTAACTGACTCGGCTTGACAAAATGAATTATTGAGCCATGTCGGTAATAACAACTATCTCTACTCAATTTGAACAATAAAAGAAAACCTCAACTCGTACCTGTCAATAAACTGACGATGATTCCCACCGCAAGAGTGCAAGAAAATCCTAATGGTGTGTAGAGAGTATATGAAATAAAATATAAATCGCAACCAGATGAACTTGATTCCGGAAGGACAGTCGTGGGCAATAGTGAAGAAAAAGCATGGTCAGTTGTATTTGAGAAACTTACGTTGCTGCCCCTTTCCGGACAAATAAGTGTCGATAATGGAAGCTTATTGAGAAACTGGGGAGGAATTGAATAAATCTGACTGCCTATAAAAATCCACAGAATAAATGCTAAACCAGCATTAACACCAAAAAAAGCTCCCTGAAAAAAAATATTGAACACAAGTTAATGTTGTTAATATTTTTAAAAAACCGTACAACCACATAGTTTTTGATTTTCGAAGCAACATGTGCCATAAAAACATATGCTGTAAAAATAAACTTTATTTGCAGCCATAAAGAAATTATTATATTTTTTTCAATGTACTGCAATATACAAACTGTCTCACCGTGCTGTTTGCAAATGGAAAAAATATTCCAAGAGTATACAAAGCCAAAACCGGGCCGGCAACAACACCAATCAAACTTGCAGCTGTTTGTAGGAGTGAGCCGATTTGTGATGTTAAAAATGCAACGAATATGGAAAGTCCCCCAAAAGCAAATACCAAACCTAAAAATTTCTTTATATAATGTTGGTTAAAAAAATATTTGGAACTTTGGGAACGGGTGCAAAAAATAAAAAGGGGGACGTTTTTTAAGACTCATTTTGGATAAATTGTATACAGGTAATTAAAGTGTAGACGTTTTTGATCTTCATTTATTTTTCTCTCTTTAAAGTCATATGGAGACAAAAAATAAACACAAATTCAAAAAAGACAGAGTGAAATGATGCTTTGCACAAGTAGAGACCCTCCATAAAAAAGTATTTACTTGAACTCGACAATTTTTCAAAGCCGTTATGATGCTACGGTAAAGGGGAGGCCAATTGTTGCTGGGGAGGGGCGCTTTTACAACATTTTTAGGGGAAATGGTGGAACTGCTTTTGTTTGCTGTATGGCAGTGGTTCCAAACCTTTTTTATATGGCGACACATTATAAGCTATGTAAATTTTTGCGACACACCCATTATATTAGTTAATAATAAAAAGGTATTCACTAAAAATTTGTCAATGATTTTTCAATTTTCGTCCCAAAATTATGATCATCTCTAAAAAAAAAAGGTCTCCACTTGAACTCACGCTCTTTCTTTCCCTCCGAATCTCACTTATCTCACGTACCAAAACCGCAAAATTTGACGTTCCTAAATAATTTTTTTCCAAAATCTTTCCCGGCCCACAGGTTGGGAAACACTTCTTTATGGTAAAGCCATCACTGGCAAACACATTTATTTTAGATAAGTAAAAAAAAGGATTTAAAATTTTTGGATTTCTGCAATCATGTGCTGTTTAAATCTTTTACTTATCTTGGTCGCTTATTGTTTGTTACTTCTGTTTTTTCTCTTCTTTTTTTTTATTGTTTCTTGCAATATTTTTATTGTTTTTTACACTGTTGGAATTAAAATAAAAGATATCAATAGAAGTTGATTTTCCGCTATTCTATTGTGAGTTGCCGTCATATTTCTATATTTTCCTGCACTGGGTTCAAATGATTCGACTATCGAGTGCTTGTTGCTTTTTATTTTTATCTCTTTATTTATCTTCTTGACTCGCAAGAAACGTCAGAGGCGCTATATGTCGGGGAACTGTCAAACAATTACCCAAACCTGCTTCCAGAAATGCCAAGATATTGCTCTCAGTTTGAAATTTTTTTATTTTGTTTTTATTCAGAGATAAGACTGAATTTTAGAGCTGCTTGCTATAACCTAGCTAGCATGGTTAATATCACACTTCATTCATAATTCTAATTGTAACTTTACAAACATCGAGTTGATTTTTCAATCTTTTGCAGTAATTTTTAAGCTTTCAATTATTATTACGCCATCTTTTGCATTGTTACGTAATGATTGCGTAATTGATATACCATTCTCCATTAATTTAGTTTGTCTGAAGTTGTTTTTATAAGTAATTATAAGTAGGCATACCCAGTGATGGATATTCAAAATTAGGGGCCTGAGGCAAAATCCTAATTAGGGTCCCCCAACGATGACGTCACAAGGATTCGATTACCATTTTGCCAATGTCATCAAGAAAGATAGGCTACGAAATATTGGGAAAAAATTGATTCTGATACGAAACTTGAAATAACTCAAATCCGTGGCAGACACAGAAAGTTATCATAAAAACTTTACACGTGACCCGATTGTTGATCGAACGACACCTGATCGAAATGACACTTGATCGAAATGACACCTGATTGAAACAAGCACTTGATCGAAACGACATCTGATCGAATAATGAAAGAGAAAATTTACAACTTTGAATCTATCCCTTTGTTAATTTTTTGTCCCAAAAACATAGTACTTTAATCTGTCCCGGTTTTGTTGATTTTTTGTCCTAAAATCATAAATTTCTAAAAATAAGATCTTTTTGAATCTGTCTCTGATTTCTGCAAGAGGTCAACAAGGGTAGAGCCATGGCACAATGCTCCCCCTCTAAATAACTGACTACGTAAAAAAGAATGCAAAAAAACGACAGCAATAACAACTAACGAAACATAACCATGACAAGAGATCTACTTGTTGCCCCCTAAAAATGCTTTGCCCAGAGACTTTGCTAAAAAACCTTGACCTTGACATTGACAAAAAATTATAAAAAATAAAAACAAATTGTCTTCTTACTGTTGGCCTCTGCTTTTTATGAATCTAATTTACAGTAACAAAGAGATTGTTTAATCGCAGAAACATACAAAAATAAATCTTTTTTTTTATCAACTGTCATTTCGATCAAGTGCCGTTTCCATCAAATGTCGTTTTGATCAAGTGTCGTTCGATCAACTGTCGTATCACCGGGTTTACAAACCAAAAACACAATTAGTATAAAAGTTAAAATAATGTGAAAACCTTTTTTTTGTCTACTTTTTTTTACTGCTGTATTGTCTTTTAATTGGTCTGCATATCTTTCATTTTTCAAAGGGTGGGGGAGGTCACTTTTGAACTCCTTCCCCCCATGCATATGCTTATGCACTTGAAACCGTCTTGAACAGACTTGAATTCAGTGATGGGATTCAGGGAGTTTGCATCGGTTTGCGCAAACACGTTCTTATGAATGTCATAACGTTCAGCAAGGGCCTTCTTAATTAAACAAAGTCTCTGTATTTTTATATCTCTGATAATGAAAGAACGTATTATTCATAACTTCTATACTATAGGGAAAAGAAATTGTTTATTTTTAAAATTTTTGAATTTTTAAAATTTTTGAGTTTATTTTTTAAATTTCATCATTGCTTGAACTCGATTTGAGCCTTTTTTTACAAAAAACAAGGACTTGAACTAAATCCTCAAATCAATAGTTGTTGACTTGGAGTTGATTTTGTGTGCTTAGTAACCTAAGCTATATGCAATGCATAGAAACGACTTGGAAAAATAGTTTTAAAAATTCAAATTTCGTAGACTCAGGTTCATGCTTTCATGGACTTATACTAAAATTACATCATTTTGTTAGTCTTGAACTTGGAATCAGTTCGAGCTTTTTAAAAAGGACTCAAACTCAGTTTGAATTTAAAAATTGTAAGTTGTTGGACTGCTGTTAACATGCACACTATTTATTAGAGGTATATATTTTTAAAACTTTTCCACCACTACTGTAACATATCGATTAACTACGCTCATAAGCTTCATAGTGACGTCACACTACTCGCACGTTTTATCTGTATGTTCGTTTTGCTGACCATTGTAAATACAGCTTGCTTTCAAGTTAGACGCGTGTTAGAAAACATTACATGGTGTCAGAAGTTATTCGAACTAAGCAAATATGAATCAGTTTAAAACGCCAAGAGAGGTTAATTTTAATGCAGAAAACCTTGCTGAGGAATGGCGGCGTTGGGAAAAATCTTTCAGAATATATTATGCTGCGTCTGAATTACATACTAAACCAATAGCTACTCAGATAGCAATTTTACTAAATTGTGCAGGCGAAGAAGCCCGAGATATTTTTGATAATTTTAGCATTTCACTAGATGATGAGAATCTCACGACTGACATCGTTTTGGACCGTTATAAAGTTTTTTGTAATCCCAGGCGGCGACCTGTTTTCGACACTTATAAATTTTGGCAGCGTCAACAAGCAGTTGGCGAATTATTTGATAAATGGTTAACTGAGTTACGTTTAATAGCAAATAATTGTGATTTTGGTGCGTTCAAGGATAGACTATTGCGGGACAAAATTTTATTTGGCACCAACGACGAGACAGCACGACAGCGAATGTTAGAGGAAGAAGATCTTACTTTAGAAAAGGCAATAAATATATGTCGATCAATTGAAGTCACAAAAGCTCGCATGCAATATATGTCAAATGAAAAAAATAAATTCTTCCTTAGTTCAAGAAATTAAAAAAGATCGTTACCCTAGTTTCTCGGCGTCTAATACTTCGGTTTCCAACAAACCTTGTCGATTCTGTGACCTCGTGCATTTGCCCAGACAATGCCCAGCATATGGCAAAACTTGTCGAAAATGTGGAAAATATAACCATTTCGCGGTTGTTTGCAGAAGTTTTAAGTCGGATACGAGAAACATAAAAGAAATCACTTCAGAAATTCAAGCTGACTCGACGGTTTTCCAAATGTGTAGCCTTCAAAGCAAACCGACCGGCTCAAAAATGCGATCAACGCTTACGGTGCTTGATCACCATAACAACACTAGTACTTTATCTTTTAAACTGGACACCGGCGCGGAAGTGAATGTTTTGCCTTTAAGCTTATACAAACAAATGCGTTTAGCTCCTTTTTCATCTACATCTACGATATTGCGTGGTTTTGGTAATGCGTTAATTAAACCATTAGGCACGGTAGAGATGATTATTTGTGATAGAACGGGTCGTAAATTTTCGTTGATTTTTTTTGTTACTGATATCATTCATACGCCAATACTCGGCGAACATGCATGTGAACTATTAAATTTAGTTAAAAAAATAGAGGACATTTCGGAATCTTCAAACCTTACCTTAGACATGGTTACAAACAATTTTTTAGAAGTCTTTTCTGGCACGGGTTTATACAAAGAAAAATATAATATTACATTACGTGATGACGCAAAACCGGTTATACAGCAACCACGACATATTGCTTATGCGCTTCGCCCGAAATTAAAAGCAACTCTGGAACGTTTAACTAGAGATGGCATGGTTGCTGATGTGGATTGCCCAACTGAATGGGTGAGCAATCTGGTAGTGGTAGAGAAGAAAGATAAAAGTTTACGTTTGTGCTTGGATCCGAAGCCTTTAAATGCTGCAATAATGCGAGAACGTTATGTTATTCCAACTCCAGCTGATGTACAAGCGCAGCTTTGCGGCAAACGTGTCTTTTCGGTCATTGACATGAAAGATGGCTATTGGCACGTTGGCCTCACGGAAAAGTCATCATTTCTCACAACATTTCATACGCCGTGGGGGAGAAAGCGATTTTTACGGATGCCTTTTGGGCTATGTTCAGCAAGTGAAGTCATGCAAAAACGCAATGAGAGCACATTTGGTGATATTAAAGGAGTTCATATTATAGCTGATGATATTATAATAGCTGCAGAAGACGAGAAAGAGCATGACGCTATAATGCTTGCATTGCTTTCCAGAGCAAGAGAAAGTGGTGTTCGATTTAACCGAGAAAAGATACAATTTAAAGTGAATTCCGTAAGTTATATGGGACATTTTGTTACAAAAGAAGGATTGATGCCAAATGACCAGAAAATTGATGCAATTGTCAATATGCCTCCACCTATAGATGTCCCCTCACTTCAACGATTTTTAGGAATGACGAAATACCTTTCTCAATATATACCAAATGAATCTTCTATCACAGCCCCTTTGCGTAAACTTCTAAAAAAAAATTCTGAATGGACTTGGGATAATGAGCATGACGAAGCTATAGCAAAGTTAAAGCTTGCCTTGATTAGTAAACCTGTGCTAGCTTTCTACGATGTTAACAAGGCAGTTACTGTTCAATGCGATGCATCGCAAGACGGACTAGGGGCGTGTTTGATACAAGAGGGCAAACCTGTTGCATTTGCTTCAAGATCATTATCTCCAGCTGAAAGAAACTACGCTCAGATAGAAAAGGAATTACTATCTATTGTGTTCGCATGCGAAAAATTCCACCAGTACGTCTACGGACACCGAGCTGTGACAATTGAAAGTGATAACAGGCCCTTAGAATACATATGGAAAAAACCACTAAGCAAAACTCCTCCACGACTGCAACGTCTCATGCTTCGTCTGCAGCTTTATGACTTTAAAATCAAATATGTTCCAGGAAAGTATTTGTATCTGGCCGACACATTATCAAGAGCTTATCAAACAGATACTCATGATGCAAAAATATATCAGGATCTTGTTCAAGTGGTTCATTCGCTTATTATAAATCTGCCTGTTACCACAACAAAATTCGATGAGATTCAACAAGCCACAAAAAACGATGAAATTTTACAAAAAGTTAAGACTTATTGTCAGACTCGTTGGCCAAGGTGTCAAAAAAATGTTTGTTTATCTGTACGACCCTATTGGAATGTGCGTGATATGTTGCATGTTATAGATGACGTAGTTTTTTATGACCAACGCATCGTTATACCAAAATCTTTACAACCGCAAACACTAAATTTAATTCACGAGTCGCATTTTGATATTGAAAAACGTAAATCTCGAGCAAGAGAGTTGGTTTATTGGCCTAGTATGAATGCTGATATTGAGCGCATTGTCAAAAATTGTGAATTGTGTATTAAGTATCAAAACAATCAACAACGTGAACCCATGATATCGCACGCTATTTTGAATGAGCGCTTTCTTAAAGTGGGTATTGATATTATGACTTTTCAAGCCAAAGATTATCTTGTGATTGTTGATTATTATTCTAAATATCCTGAGTTACAATGTTTATCTGACAAAACAGCTTCTACTATTATTGAACAATGTAAAAGCGTTTTTGCGCGGCATGGTATACCTGTAGAAATTGTGAGTGACAATATGCCGTTTCAAAGTAATGAATTTATTGCGTTTGCCAAAGCTTGGGGCATCAAAACTACCACTTCAAGCCCGACATACAGTCAAAGTAACGGTCAAGCTGAACGCAGTGTCCAAACTCTTAAAAAGATTCTGAAAAAAGCTCACGAAGAAAACACAGATCCGTATTTAGCTCATTTAGAATATCGTAATACTCCAGTTTCAGGCATGAAATATTCTCCGGCTCAGATGTTAATGAGCAGACGTCTAAGAACAAAAATACCTGTAGCGACATCATTGTTAACCCCCAATATTGTTGATCCGTCTGCAGAATTAATCAAAGCGCAATCTCGTCAAAAACGTTATTATGATCGCTGTGCAAATCCATTGAAACCTTTGCAGAAAGGAGATGTTGTATGTTATCGTAAGAACAAAAAATGGAATAAGTCATGTGTTGTTGTTGTATCTTTGCACGAATACACAGGTTTATAAAAAAACAATAATAAATATTCACAAAAAAGTACTTTTGCTGTAGTAGCTTGATAACTTTGAACTGACTGATGAACCGAAATAGATGCGCAGATTTAACTGGTTACAATTATGCTTGGATATACGCGTGTCCAATAATTGATCGAGCAGAAGGCGCTGATTAAGATTAGAAGCGTTTAAGAAAACACTACGTCATCGATTGCACAATATCACAACACCTCCCCAAATAAACTACGACAAAAAATATATATACATATTAGCAACAATATTTTTTTGGAGGTCTCTTTGTTCTCGCTGATCGTCGTGGATTGTATCGCCCGTACTCGTCTCCGGTTGGTAATCTCGGATTGTTGCGTTGGTTCATCGAAGAAGAACTAGATGCGTGGTCAGTCCCGGCTGGAAGTGTTTCTGTAGACAAAACGCTCGTTGGGATTTCACAGGGATCATCATCTTGATCCGAACCATATCGAGGTCGAAGTTGATCAAGATGTCTTCTCCAAGTTGGTCCTCGAGGAATGACTCGTACATTGACGCTTCGTGTACCATGGACTTTCGTAACTATCGCAGGCACCCATCGTGGGTCACGATCTCTTCTAGGGCCGAAGTACAGTGCGTAACAAGGGTCTCCTAGTGAGTAATGATGTTCGACTTTCGAAACCACTTCTGAGTCTTCAGCATTTGAATGCTTGCTCGCTTGTCTTGACTGTCTTCCCTGCAGGAGATGCGGAATGGATGGAACCAAAGTGTCAATTTTGGTGCGAATTCTTCTTCCATTCAACAATTCGCTTGGTGACAGTCCCGATGCAAAAGGAATTCTTCTATATTGCATTAGAAATTCTTGCAAAGCTTCCTTTGGAGGTAACGAGGATTTTCTCAATGCCTGTTTGAACGATTGTATCAAACGCTCGGCAGCACCGTTTGTTGCTGGATGATAAGGTGCTCCGGTGAGATGTACAATGCCTCGTTGTTTGCACCAAGCTTGGAACTCTTGAGACATGAATGTTGTGGCATTATCGGTCACCAACGTGTGGGGATATCCGAAATGAGCAAATTCTTGTTCAAGTATAGCAGTAGTACTTTTCGAATACGTTGAGGTTGTTGGATGAATGCAAGGATATTTTGAATAAGCGTCTACAAGGACTAACCAGTTTTTTCCCAGAAAGTTGATCGCATGGTCCAAGTGGAGTCTTGACCATGGTTTTTCAGGCATCATCCACGGATGGATTGAAGGTTTATCCGGCTTATTTTAAAATTGGCCACAGGAAGTGCATTTGCGACATAAATCCTCAATGTCAAAGTCAATTCTAGGCCAATAGACAGTTGACCTGGCAAGTTGTTTCATCCGTTGCATGCCGAAATGTCCAAGGTGTAATAATTTAAGAATATGATTACGTAGGGTTGAAGGAATTATTACCCGTAAGCCGTAAAAAACGCAACCATTCTCTGTTGACAACGAATTTTCCAACTTTTTGAAGTCTTTAAGCTCTTCCGAAAATGCATGCGGCCATCCCTCCTTCACAAATCGCATTACTTGGGCAAGAATTGGATCCTTGGCAGTCTCTGACCACAAGCAATGGATTGTCAGGATTGATTTGACGACTGATTGTTCGAACTAAACAAACGCTATCGACATCATCTTCCATCTCCTCCCCATCAAAACTTGTGTCATTTGAAAATGGCAAGCGACTAAGAGCATCGGCATTGCCATGGTTCTTGCTTCTACGGTATTCCACCGTGTAGTCATATTGATGGACTAGTAATGCCCATCGTGCAAGTCGATTCGCGGCCATTGCAAGGAGTACCTTTATCAGGGGCAAACAAGGTCACTAAAGGTTTGTGATCGGTAACCACAATGAACTTACAAGCGTACACTAAGGATAGTGCTTCCTTCTGTATTTGGCTGTAGCGTCTTTGTGTCGCCGATAAGACTTTAGAAATATTGAGAATGGGACGCTCGCTTCCGTCTGCAAAGCGATGAAATAATACCGCTCCAATTCCGCATTCTGAGGCGTCACAAGATAAACCCAACGGAAGAGATGGGTCATAGTGAGCAAGTACAGTCTCTGTGCATAGTAACCGTTTGATCTTTTTGAAAGATGTCGCTTCTACTTCACCCCACTTCCACTATTGTCCTTTGCGTGTAAGCTTGTACAACGGCTCGGTGATTTCCGAAAAATATGGAGGTAAGAATTTAGAATAAAACTGCTGGCATCAACTTTGGACCCTTTTGCAATTCCTCGACTTGAGAAAGTGTGACCCAGGTAATCAATTGATACTTGGGCGAAAACACATTTTTCACGGTTGCAGCGAAGACCTTTTTCTTCTAGTCTTTTGAACAAAGCTCGCAGGTTCATCAAATGATCTTTTGCGTTGTCACCACTTACCAAAATATCATCGAAATACACGGCAACTCCTCGCAAATTTTGCGTTAACTGTTCCATGATTTCTTGGAAATACCCTGGTGAGGATTTAATTCCGAAAGGAAGTCTTTTCTGAAGTAAAACTCCTTTGTGAGTGCTGAGAGCCAGCTTCTTCTGGCTGTCAGGAGAAAGACAGATTTGATTATATGCTTTAGCTAGATCAATCTTACTAAAGCAGTAACCACGTCTTACTAAAGCAGTAACCACGTCCTAGCTTGCGCATTAGATCTTCTGGGAGAGGGATTGGTTGACGATGGTCTTCCAGTTGCGAGTTTACAGTCACCGAATAATCTCCACAAACTCGGATGCTTGCTTTTGCTTGACCTGGCAAAGGAGACTTTCGAATAGGAACCACGGGGGTGCCGTACGAGTTAAAATCTGTAAGCTCCCATACACCTCTCTTAATTCCTGCTTCGTATGCTTTGTTTAAATCTTGTAGGATTGAGAACGGAACAGGTCTTGGCTTCTTGAAAATAGGTTTAGCTTCAGGTTTAAACCGTATGTCCAGTGAAAAATCTTTTAGACAACCCAATGTAGATTCAAATAAAGTAGGAAACTCTCCACATAATTGAATACATGCCGCATCTAAAGAGTTTTCTGGACCAGTTGTAGTGACGTGCTCTATCGTTGCAGTAGATTCAGCACAACTTAGGTTTTCTCTGAAGTGATCAGTTAAGTTGGTGAGTTTCAACTTCATCATCGCCAGACGACCTAGTAAATTTAGATTGGGCACCTTAGTGACAATTACAGGAAAGGTCACGTCAGGTGATTTTCCATCAATACTTGCAGTTGATTGGAATTGTCCCACGACGGGTAGCGGGCTACCTTCAGCAACTTGATATTGAACTGATACAGGTTGTAGAATGGGTTTACCCAGCGTTTGCCACGTCGCTTCACAGCAAAATGTGTCACTGGCTCCGCTATCAATTTCAAACTTAATTCTGCGGTCATTAAGTCTAATAGTTTGATAGATGGGTGAAACAGAACATTGGACTTTGTGCTTATTATCTCTTAGTCGAGACATGCATACAGATTGCAGATGACCTGTTTTCTTGCAGAAGCTGCAAATAGCTTTAATGTGGGGACAAGCTTTGCTAAAATGTCCAGAATTTCCACACCTGAAGCAGGCGGTTTTCTTTTCTTGCGTTTTGGAAGTTTTGGACTTTTCTGCACCGACGTAGAAGGTTGACCGTGTACGGTTTCCTTTGCTACCTTGGCTGCTTCTTCCACTTCTTGAGCCACTCTGATGGCGTTGCTAAACTTCAGTTCATCGTCCTTGAGCTTGAAGAGTGTCTTCAAAACTGCTTCGTTGTCGACTGAACAGATGAATTTAGTTCGCAAGGCTTCATCTAAAGGATCTTTAATGGATTGAAAATCACATGTAGCTGCATCTTGTCGTATTCTGCTTGCCAGTTCAGGAATAGTTTCGCCAGGTTTGCGTTTCATGTCAGACCAGAACTTGAAACGTTCTCTGACAACAAATCGTTTTGGGTCGAACTGCTCTGCCATAAACGTCTGAATATCATTCATGGTTAGCTCATGTATGCTTTTGACAGGTTGTTGCTGAGCCGCTAAGTTGCTAAGCATTTTGTAAACGGAGTTAGATTGGTTAGTAAGAAAAATTTGTGCTTGCTTGTTGTCGGGAATAGAGTTAGCAGTGACGAATGTTCGGAACCTTGCCAAATAATCAGTCCATAACTCAGATGTGGAATCGAATGGTTGAAAACTTGCCATCGGTGTTGGAACATTTTCTCGCGGGTTGTTCAAGCTGCTTTGTAAAATTTTCAGCTGCTCTTGAAGCATTGACATTTGCTCTTGGTGTTGCTTGTTCTGCTCGCGATGCTCGCCGCGTAAAACTGCCATTTGCTCTTGGTGTTGCTTATTTAACAACAAAATTAGTTCAGAAATTTCAGTCATTTTGACAATTCAAGCTGTAATGCAAAGTCAACAAATTTTCTTTTTTCTTGACGCAGATGAGTTACTTGAATCCTCGTCGCCACTTTTGCCTGTTGTATCTTTGCACGAATACACAGGTTTATAAAAAAACAATAATAAATATTCACAAAAAAGTACTTAGCCAAAAACAACCGTATTGAAATAGAATGCTTTTAGTTCGTTTGCTGTAGTAGCTTGATAACTTTGAACTGACTGATGAACCGAAATAGATGCGCAGATTTAACTGGTTACAATTATGCTTGGATATACGCGTGTCCAATAATTGATCGAGCAGAAGGCGCTGATTAAGATTAGAAGCGTTTAAGAAAACACTACGTCATCGATTGCACAATATCACAACAGTTGTCGATGTGCGCCCTGAACCACGCTCTTACACGATTTGTGGCGAGAAAGGTTTCCTGCGCAGAAATCGCCGTCATTTATACAAAGCAAATTTAACTTTTCCGACTTACAACAGACACTTTCAAAGTCACAGAGCTAATTTTAAACAAAACTCTGACGTAAACCAACCACAACTTGAGCCACTTTCTAATAGCCAATCTTCAGGCTCAGTTATGCATGAATCACGTCCTACATCTCGTTACGGGCCGCCCATCAAATTTCCGTCCAAATACAAAGACTACATTGTATAGTGCGCATTAAAAAAGCTTGTTTGTTTTATTTTATTTTCAGTGTGTCATTTGATTTTTTTAGAAGGAAGATGTAACATATCGATTAACTACGCTCATAAGCTTCATAGTGACGTCACACTACTCGCACGTTTTATCTGTATGTTCGTTTTGCTGACCATTGTAAATACAGCTTGCTTTCAAGTTAGACGCGTGTTAGAAAACATTACAACTACATTATAAACACTCATGCCATAGTCTTGATAGTCTCAAAAAATAATAAACTTTCAAAAATATATTTTAGCAGAATTAAAAATTGAAATGACTATATAGGTAGGCTACTATCACAGACAAAAATTTGATCTTTTTCTAGCAGTAAAAGCAAATTTGCATTAATTACATATATAACAACAATAACAAAAACATTTTTTTTTATTGAGTACATATAACAATAACAATTAAGCCAGTCGAGCTAAACATTGTTAAATCTCAAGAATTATGTCGATTCGAGAATGTAAAACAAGTTTTATCATAAAAATCGAAAAATTTATGGTCTAAAACATTATTAGAAAGAGAAGCTTTAGTTATGTTTTTTTTTAAATACAAAAACGATTAAGAAATGCTGGTAATATAAACCTTTGTAAAATATGAATACCTTAATTTTTACAAAAAAAAATTAAATTACATTTGGAAGCTAACAAAGTTTGTAAAAAAATAAAAATTATGTTTGCTTTTAGGAAAATGAGTCAAAAAAATGTTAACCCAAAAAAACAAATTTGTCAATGTATTAATATATTATAAAGCAGCCAATTATTTAATATTTTTAGCTTATGCTGCTTTAATTAAATCTTCTGAAGATTTTCGTCTTGAAGGAATAGAAATATGCAATGCAAACTTGAAATAATACTAGCTTTAAACTAAAATTGTAAAAATAATAAAAGTATTGTGAAATATTGTCAAAACCATTTAATGTTATGATTATTTGTGCAAGATAGACCAACTGATAATCACAATTAAATTTAATGTAAAAAGCCATTTAGCTTATTCTATGTTAAGTTACCTTTTAAAGTTGTTATTTGAAATCAAAATACTTTACCTAAATAATTTCTTATTTATTTTTTTCAGAATGCTGCTTTAATTAAATAGTTGTTTTTACCAGATCACCTCACAAACCAGTTGTCAAAATGTCAATTTTGAAAATTATTAAACTCCTTACAAAAAAGCTGCAATCAAGTCTTAAAGTTAATTAAATGAACAAATTGCATATCAATCAATTTAAAACTTTGAAAAAAATAAAAATTTCTGTATAAATTTGGTTAATGGTATAACATTTGTAGACTGGATTTAGTGTTCTATTGATTTCTATTGTACATGAAGCATTTGCTACAAAAAGAAAAAAAATGTATTTTTTACTACTTGTGTTTGTAAATTTTCTGTTTTGTTTGTCATTACTTTGTTGCAATTATAGAAAGTAATTAATATTGTATGCATAAATACAACTAATTTTAAAAGTAGTGTTTTTATCAATAAAAAATGTAAATTTAAAACAAGATTTCTCTTTTTGTTCTGCATATTTTTAGTTGTAAAGTTGTTGCTGCTAAATTCCAATCACTTTTAGATAACTTTTACAGTTGTATAACAAATTGACTATTAAGAATAGTTTACATTACGTAGTTGTTGTGCATTGTTGTTTTAAATTTTAAGTGTTCTGCCAACATTATCCTACATGCCATATTATGTGTCATACATTTCACCTATTTTCTGAAAACTCCAAACTTTTGAGAGTTTCTGAGGTTCATAAAACCATGTAAAATGTCACAAAATAAAACTACACGTGGCATTTTCCAAAAGGGGGGCCCTTGATAACTGTAAAAAGGGGGGTTTCGAAGCGATTGCCTCACTCGCCTCATCCAATATCCACCACTGAGCATACCATATTTCCTAAGGGGCAAACCAGGATGCTTGTTAATAAAAAAAAATTCGTCCCTAAAAAGTAGCGTTTCCTGAAAAAAAGGGTCCTCATTTCAAATCAGTATTGGATTTCATAATTTTTGTTCTTAAAAGCGGTGTTCTTTAAAAAAAAAGTCTTTAAATCAGGCTTGGATTTTGTGATTTTCGTCCCTAAAAGTAATGTTTTCTGAAAAAAAAGGAAGTTTATACTTTGAATCTGTCTTGGATTTCTGGCAAACCGGCCGGAACAAAGCCTAAATATCGGGACGTATGGTAAGCCTAATTATAAGTTGTCGTTTAACTGTTTTATTCAAAGTACATTGATTGACTGAAGTTTTAAGCAATTGCGGCGAAAAATGTGGCAGCGATGACGTAATTTTTTTTTTAGTATGATCTACTAGTGTCAACCTAATTCTAGTTTATAAGTTACAACACCAGTTTTCTACTTTCTCATATGATTGCATTTGTGACGTCATAAAGCGTTTGGTTCTATATAATAACTAATTAAGAATTCTTCTTTGTTCCAGTAATTTCGCTTTTTATCTAGTAGCTTTTGGTTTATTGGCTCGCAGTTTGTTTTTCATTAATTCTAGCTGAGTAGTTCAAGTTAAAGTGGTTAGAATCGTTTGTGTTATTGTCTCATGTGTCGAAGTTGTTTAAATAGTCAAGAGTCAGTGTTGACGCCTTGGAAGTTAATTCGATAGTGAGATAGAGTTGTTTGGACAAACTATTTATTAAGTTTTATATTAGCCATCGGGGTGCTACTTATTTTTAAAGTTAGTCAATACAAAGTTGTTGAGTGATTGCTCGCAATTGTTGGGGCTGTGAATTGCTTTTAAATTTTGTGAAGCTTGAGAGTTAAGTTTTACGGGAGTCGAACAAGTTCGTTTGGTTTTGTGAATAATATATTCTTTATTGTCAGAAACTGTGGTTTCTTTCTACGAGTATTTGTAGAGAGAAGTTTGTTTAGCGAATTCATCGTACTTAGCCAGAATTAACTGTTTAACGAACTTCAGTCTCGCGGCAAACTATTTCTGGAGCTGACATAAAAAAAACAAAAAAACACAGCTTTATTTCAGCGCAGGGATTTGGGTTGCCTAGTTCAAATGATTCTTTCGGATTTCCGAGTAAAGTTGTGGCGGTTAAGATGAAAAACATTTTATTTCCAAAAAAAAATTAACAAAATCGATAAACTGAAAAAGAAAGTTTTACGCGTCCCCTCAAAACTGCGCTCTGCATGGGCGCCCTTCTAATTTGCTTAATAAATGTGCCGATCCTGAGCACAAATGGAAATATTAAAAGTAATTAAATCACTTTAACCTTTTGATATCCATGTATAAGTCACATCGGTCCATTTGAAACGAGGTTTCAAAAAATCTTCAACGGTAACACTCGCAAGTGCAGTAATTCCTGTAGAGATAGTGCTAAAAAATTTATAAAAATTTATAAGGTCTTAATCCTGTCTTTAAAAAAATATTTAGAAGCATAATCAGTTTAAAAATCTTTTTATGTAATAAACTTTGCATTAGAAGTCACTCGCGTTGAAAAAAATGTATTGAGGTATTTGTAAACACTGATTGGTTAAATAAAACATGAATGTTTATTGAATTTTATAAATGTTCAAAAAAAAATGAAACAAAAAATTCTAAATGTTTCCTAATGCCACAGTTTATCTTTCCAAGTAGGAATCAAATCATACTTTTAAGTAAAAAGCAGCTAACAGAAGTTCATTGTAAGTTTACTTAGATTTTACAAAACTTGTGTTCTGATCAATCAAAAATAATTACCTGAGACTTCCAGAATAAACAGCAGCAACAAACAATCCCGGAATTCCGGGATGTCTTTGGAAAATGTCGAGAACCATAAATGGAATTAACTAGAAGTTAAAAACATTGGAAATTAAAACCTACTCTCTAAACTAGAAAAGCCATTTATAATCTAAAACTGAACGTAGCAAGTCTTTTAAATACAAAAATTAAAACAAAGCAGTTATTGATTCGATTTTTATTAAGCCAATGTCACTTAAATTGCACGTCGCAAAGCTTTTTTGAGATGACAAAAAGTATGAGATAGAGGTTAAAAAACATTCTTTAAATTTTTTAAACAGATTTTTTGCCTTGAAGAAGAAAAACACTACGTTTCACTCAGATTTTGAAATAAAAATTTCTTTTAACGAACTGTGCTGCAAAAAATATTTACAGTATTTTATTAGTGTGTGGCAAGGTTTAAAAGTTTAAAAGATACTTGCTCTGAGGCTACTTGAAATTCAAACAACTTTTAAAAATACAAGAATTTGTTTACTAAAAATAAGGATAGTTTAATTAGATTTAAACAATTATAAATTTTCAACAAACTTGGTCTGGTTTTGATACAAGTCCATTTGTCAGGGGATCGCAATTATAGTAATAAGCGTATAATACGATTCCACACATCATAGCTAAAATGTTCAGAACCCACAAAGCAACTGTGTTTAGAAGAATAGACCTGAATTTGGAAAAAAATTGAAAAATTTTTATTTTTATATCGAATATATATTGATATATCGAAAAAAAGTCAACGCAACTCAATATCATGTATATTAGTTGCTATGGTAGCAAGTTTGACCTTAGACTAAATTTATAGCATAAAATAAAAAGAAACAAAGTTTTTTTTCAAATTTACCATTTAAACACGATTTTTAATATGAATACATATTTTTTATTGTATTGTATTCTTCGTCAAAGTTTCGTCGTTTATACAAACGAGTGTACAATAGAGTTTTACTTAATAGGAATACAACTATCTTTCTCGGTGAAAAGCTTTAATGTTGATTTTACTTATTTTTGCATAAGAAAAAGATCAAAAATTAGGTTATGTACAGTAAATAAACTTTAATTATCTCTTACTTTTTGGCTTCCTTTAGTGAACGACAACTGAGGTAGCGTTGAACTTGACCTTGATTAACCGAGTATAGACTCATAATCATAAACGAGAAACCGATCAAGATAGTCAAACTGGTGTGACGTATTCGAGGGTCGATATCAAACCTAAAAATAGTTTTAACTCCTAGTCATCAATGGATAAAGTTAGGCATACCGCATTATTGAAGGGGTATTTATTAATTTTTTAATTTTTTTATTTTATCTCTATATTTATCCTCCTCACTCGCAGGAAAGCGACGGAGGCGCTAATACGTAGGGTAGGCAATTACCCCGACCTGCTTCCGGAGATGCCAAGATATTGCTGTCCGCTTGTAATTTAATAGAGATATGACTTTAATTTAGAACTGCTTGCCAACACCATCAAGCAGGGGAAAGTGCCGTAAAGTATCTTTCTCAAGGACATTAACAGAATGGCGCGAGTAGGTTTCGAACCGAGACCATGTTGGTCATGAGCCCGATGCTTTAACCACTCGACCACGCTACCAACCTACGACGGGTAAAACGGGACGTTTGTTAAAAGAAAAATTTTTTCCTAAAAAGCAGTGCTTTTATTATATTTGTTATTTCTTAACCTAATTTTTCCCCCTAAAACAAAACTTTAGTTTGTTTTTAATCTAGATCAACAGACCTGTTCAATCTAAACGCAAATAAATTTTTATGAAAACACAAAGTTTTTAAGGCTGCTTTGTTTTAAAAAAACAAACAAAACTTTAAAATTCTGAATTGTATTAAAAACGTAAAATATTTTGAGTTAAGGCCCGTTTCCACTACAAGCGTTGGCGGGATAATTTTTTGTTTATTTAGTGATTTTTTTACGGTTCAACGTTAAGAGAAGTAAAATAAATGAATAAACAAGCAAAGAATATTCCTGCCAACGCTCGTAGTAGAAACGAGCCTTTAATTGTAATTTCGTGAATACATCATTGCCATAGATGGTACTCTTTGGTGCCATTTGTTTTATAACCTAATACATCATTCTGGAGTTGTTCTAAGACTGAACTTGTGCTAGAATCAAAAAATTGCAAAAAACCGGTTTCTTCACAAAGAAAAAGACACAGAAAATTTAAACAAACTTATACTCGTACATCCAAGCCATTCGTAGAAACTGCTGTCCAATCATAAGTGGAAGAAAAAAAATAAAACTTAAAAACTTTTACATATTATTCAACCTCCATAATTCTATTCTTCCTCCTATCACAGCCTTCTTCCAAACTTCTCCAAAACCCCCTTGTACAAGACTTCCTTGGATAAAGATGCAGAGAAACCCAACAACCATGACAACAGCTTGAATTACGTCAGTCCAAATAACAGCTTTCAAACCACCCTGGAATTATTATTGTAACATTAGAGTGCTGCTGGTCTGTAAAGTATAATAATGGTACCTACTATGGCGCTGTAGAAGATGCAAACAAAACCAGTTGAAATTACGGCTGCCCAAAGATCAATGCCAGTTACTGTAAAACATGTAAAGCATAAAGCGATTCTATTTGAATAAGGTGGTTGAATAAAGTGGTTCCAAATGTTAGTTATTCTGTTTGATTAAGTAATTTGAATAAGGTTGTATAAATTTTAATTGAATAAAATTTTATTTTGATTCTGTGCTTGTGGCAAAAATTCTGCATTGATTAATTCGCTATTGTGGTACATGAATTTATTTTATTTGTTATGAATTTATTTTAATATGTATTTATTTTTTATTATTTACATGAATTTATTTTATTATGTGTATTTATTTTTTATATTGTATTGTGTATTTATTTGTGTTTTATAATTAATTGGTGTGCATCTCAAACTATACTTTTTTAATGCTAAATAAACTTACTTGCAATTCTTGTTACAAAACAATTAGAATGAATTTTATCCTATTTCATGTACAAAATGCTCAGCACTTTTTCATAAAAAATGTGCTAAAAAAATAACAACCAAGCACTGGCTTCTAACAATTTTTATTGTGGTTGTGTGATGGACTCAGCCTCTCTAATAAAGGCTAAGGACAATAACAGTAACAAAAAATTACAGAAATTTGATGTTATTAAATTAAATTCATTATTTGATTCTTCTAACTCTGAAACTACAAATCATACCCATTTAATTGACCCAGTTAATAATTACAATTTTTATGAGCAATATCTTGAAATTCATTCTACAAAATCATTAATTTTTGATAAGAATGCTTGCAAAACTTTTTTATTATTTCTTTCAATATTAGATCACTTTCTAATTCTTTAAATTTTAGTAAATTGGAAGCATTGTGCACAATCTAAATTCCAAACCAGACATTATTGCTGTCACTGAAACTTGGATTCATAATAATTTTCCTGGACCATATTGCAATCTTAATGATTATGTTTTCATATCAAATAGTAGAAAAATTGCTAAAGGTGGTGGAGTTGGTTTCTATGTCAAACGTTGCCATAAATTTACTGTTATTGATGAAATGACAAAAATACATAAAAAAGCATTTGAATCAATTTTTATAAAGATTAAATTGCTTAATAATATTGTGTGTTGTGTTAATATTTATAGATCCCCACTGAATGACAATTATTTAAATAAGATTTTTTAGATAATTTTGAGGAATGTTTTCAAAATAGTAGAGAATCCTTAAATAAATGTATTATTACTGGAGATTTAAACTATGATTTACTACATCTAGAAAATACACATGTTAGCAACTTTCTGGAATTGATGCATAAAAATTATTATTTTCCAGACATTAACAAACCCACTCGCAGAGGTGGGCAGTACCGTGTACAAAAGTAACGCGCTACTTTTTTAGTACCGGTACCGGTACCGAGTACCAGTACCGCGGTACTCCGTCTAATTTTTGGGGTCATTGAAAGTTTTTTTTGCAAGCATTGCGACATGTTTTTGTTTTTCGTATTGATTGCAGCTTCAAAGTAGTTTCTTGATTTACAGTAGTATTATCACAAATTGACATTTGTCAAACTTAAGTGTTTACCAGTACTTTTCCCATCTTTCCGGTAGTAGTTACTAGTTAATTTTAAGTAAGGTCAGGTTTAGGAACGTTTTACGCACTTCATAGCCAGTAGCCCTTTTGCAACTTTTTATTTAGGCTAAGCTTACTCAGGCTAGTAGGGTAGACTGGGTAGACTAGCATTTTAGTTTTGTCTCAAATAAAACTAAAAAAGTAAATTAAAAATTCCAATTCACTACAATATTTTGGCATCTCTGAAAGTGATTATCTGCTAGATCTTCTGGTTGCTTGCGGACCTGTATATACAGTATAGCATTAAATAAGCAGGTACGGTAATGCTTAAAAGTTGCCCTTATACAATGCTTTCAACGTTTTTTAGTCTGAAGGATAAATGGAGTTGAAATACGATAAACATCAATAAAAATTTTAAATGTTGAAAACGAATGATGGGTTTGTGTATGAAGCTTATTTTATTTTATTTTTTCCATCAATCTTATGCATGTTATTAAATGTGCATAGAAAAAGCAACAAATTTGAGATTGGTTAAAAAAATATTGTTTTAACTTATCGGTTTAAATATCAGGTTTTTTTTTGACTAAATTGAAGAAAAATCATTAATTGCTTATGCGCTTGAAGTTTTACATTATATAATTAATTGTATCATTTTTTTATACGCCAGCGTCAGTCTATGTCATTCGACTCTGTGTTTTTCTTGAAACTTTATTCAAACTCCATTTTTTTGACCAATTTTAACAGAATAAAAAGAAGTTTCTGAAATGAAATCAACCAATAAAATTCTAATTACCACAAAAAATGACACAATCATTTTTCAGTGTTAATATTGAACTTAACGAAAAACGCACCAACAGAGGTTATTTGACTTGTTTTTATTCAAGCAGATGACACATCAAATGTAGCAGAGTTAAAAGATCCCTGCTCCAGCGTTTTTCTGATATTTTTGTTTGCAACAAGAACAGGCAGTGGAAAATAATTTACAAAACTACGCACCGGTATTAAAATTTAGCATAAATTACTTGGCGTGAATAGCTATTTTATTTTTATATCTTGCTTTCTGTACAGTATAATATCTAGATAGGTGTGCGTTCGTTTTTCCTCCTTGTAAGTTTTTGTTTGAAATAACTTTAAACAGAATAGCCTATTTTTCTTTGTTGCACTGAGCTTTTGATGAAAATGACCAAAAGATCGAACTATATAGATTCATTTAAAAAGTGAAGTTTTAAGAAATATTTGTCGCAGTTTGCTTGAGGTGATCGAAAAGTATCAAAGGACTTCCGTCCTAGTTTTAAATTATGTTGGGAAATGTATCAAACCTTTACGTAAACAAAGTCAAAAGACATTCGAATAGCATACATATTGTGTTACGTTTGAGTGCAATATCATTAATTGGTTGCATAGGTGTACCAGCCAAAAAAATATGGGGAACAACGAAGTTTTGCCCAAATTTTGTGACGTTTGCCCAAATCATAATTTTCTAGCACATTACAGATAGGACAAAAAATTATCAGAGATTCGCAAACCAAGAACAAATTTTGTTTTAAAATCATGGTGATCCCTAAAAAAAAAGAAAAGTCTTCACTTGAATTCAATCTCATATTTTTCAATTTTCGACCCAAAAGCAAGGTGTTCTCTACAAAAAAAAAGTCTTCACCTAAATTAGGTAACTAGTTTTTGCAGTTTGATCATTGTCACTGTCCAAAAAATTTTGACTTTGCCCAAATACTTTCTTGTCACTGCCCAAAAAATTTCAATTTTGCCCAAATCTTAAAAACTGGGGTAAGCAATTGCTCTTTCTGCTTCTTCGGCAGGTACGGCTATGATTAGTTGTACCGATGTTTTATTTTTTATTCTAATGTCAAAATTCGTACTATAAATTAAATAATTCTGAAAGAAAAAATGTTGGTGTCGTAAGTTGTGACAAAATCAATATTAAAATCCCAAATTACTCTCGGTAAAAATTCATTTTGATGATAATGACTGTTTTAAAAAATGTTAGGTTGTTTTATGCGCTGACGCAGGGATGCTCAATCTTTTAACCATTATGGTCCAACTTTTGTCGAAAAGTTTATTACAAGTCGCAATCGGTGCAGAAATGAAAGTATCTTCTTTTTTGTCTTTACTTATTTTTAATGTGTTATTTTTTAATAAACCTCCTTGATAACAGGACTTTGGACTACAAATTTAGTTAAAGACCAAACAAAAAAGGTCACCAGTTTGATATATCTACGTGTTTTATTCTTATATAAAGCGAAAAATCTCTAGTGGGACAAAAATTAGCCTATTTATTCTGATTTTTCTGCGAGTCATTGGATTGATTCAAAGCATTACAATAATTTGATCGATTATGTTATTACAAATATTGGCAGGCTTCAACAATAGACTTTGCGGGTCTCGGGTTGGGCAGCCCTGCTCTGACGAAATGTATTAATAAATAATTCAATGTACGGTAAATTTAAAATCAAAAAATATACGCCAGAGCATTAGTCAAGTTCGACTATAAAATATTCTACTATGTAAGCTAGACTAACCTATTAAAAAAGTAAAAAGCTTGCAAAAATCAAAAAAAATTTATTTCATCAAAGTAATCAATCCTAACTAAATTTTTTAAATTAGGCTTATTATAACATTTTGAAATAATTATAAAAAAGTACGATGTGACACTTAAAATTTCGATTTTTTTCTTAGAATGAATTGTATTTCTTTTTATTATATGAATAGTTCATTTCCAAAATTGTTTAAAAAGTCTAGTGAATTTTGAAAAACATTCGTTGTTGCTAAGATTGAAGCATTTTAATAATGAAATTAGATTTTGCTGAAATAAAGTTTCTTCTTCTGTGAACTGCAATAACCTCCCTAAGGGGATTCCAATTGTGAAAGAATTTTACTTTTAATCATACGATCAATCAAACCGCCGAAGTCGTTAACTTTCTGAAACCAATCTTTGCTTTTCGCCCAATTTACAAAAGTTAAATATCTTTAAAACTTGCTTTTTCAATCCGAAATAATATTTTATTACAACATTTAAGTATCTCTATCCAAAGAGTATGAAATTTTTTCCTGTGCAACCTTAAATAACACTTTTGTTGACCCCAACTGATTTCAGCTGGGGTCAACAACAAGCTGCAATGTCCTGACGAGTCCTAACAAGGACGAAACAGGTCTGTCGGCATTTGCTTGTTGATTAGCTCGACTATTCTTACTTAATGTTAGCAATGGAACTGCAGGGTTTAGCTTGACTTTACCCGATCCGTGTTAGCTGACTCGATAATGTGGTCAGCATATCGAAACCACCGTCAGTATGCCCTTGCGGCTTAGCTGTGCTTATCGTAGTTACGCTGGTAGTGCATTGTTTTCATTAAACTATATACGTTATAACATGTACAAAAAAATTGTGCATCGTCACCGCATCAGTTGTGCGAAAAAAGAGTGATTATCGTGTTAATGTGCATATAGTAATTATTGTGCAAAAAAACATTGTAACTTTGGAAAAAGTAGCATTTTTGCTTGCAATTACGTCCAATCCTTAACGCTTTCGGCGCTAAATATGGTATATCAGAAATTATAGGACTCAATCTTAATGTAGTAAATATTTTCTGAAGGTATTGCAAAGAAACATTCTAATTGTCTAATTATAAAAATGGAAAGTTTTTGCATAAAATCAAAAATCCACTAAACACCAGATTTCATATTCATACCAATGCAAAAGGGACTTGATGAAATTTTAATTTTGTTGCTTTGCAAGCAAAAATATAAAAAATTATCATAACAGTTAACGGCCAGCGAAGGTTGAGTAATTTTACTAAATTACCAAAACCAGAGTTTTCCAAAATGAGGTCCGTGATGAGCGCACAAGGGGTCCGCGAGGATATGACAAAATTTGTCAACATATATACCTGGTAAAGTAATCCATACCATAAAGTCCGAGACAGATTCGAAGTGAAGACCTTTTTTTTGGAGAACACTTTTTTTAGGGACGAATTTTTGTCTATAAACGAGCGTCCCGATTTGCCCCTACGGAAATATGGTATGCCTGTTTATAAGCATTTATTTTTTAACGGATTTTGTGTTATTTATTTTTGGGTTTATTTTATCTTTCCTTGTTGGTTGGGCAGAAAATTGATGTGACATAAGATTGGGGTCCATGATAAAAAAGATTTGCAAATAGAGGTTTGTCACCCAAAAAATTTGAAAATAACTTTGACTAAACCACTGTAATAGGTTACATGGAAATTAGTACAATTCCTGACAAACTTTTTTTAATATAAAAAACAAAGCAGAAGGCAACGTATTCATTAGGTCTTTCATATACTCCAAGGCATATTTTATGCAAAAATTAAGTTAAAAACACATTCACGCATGTTTTTTACATTCAAAGCATAATTGATTTTTGAAAGTGAACAGTTGGACACGTACGATATTGTTTTCGCTTTGTTAAATACAATTTTTAAATGTCAAATGAAATGCAATGTATGACAGAGTTTTAGTTATTACCATTAATTCGTATTATTCAAAAGTACCGAGTACCAGTGCCGCGGTACAATTTTAGCAAGGTACCGAGTACCGGTACCGCGGTACTTTTAAGAAGTACCGTGCCCACCTCTGCCCACTCGCTTTAGTGATAGTAGTGCAACTGCAATAGATCATATTTGGACCAACCTTCATTCTCATCAAATAAAATCAGTTGCCATACTTTACCCACTATCTGACCATTTCCCAATGTACATATATGTAGATTTCACAAACATGGTCTTTCTAACCCAAAACAAAAAAGGTTTTTTACTCCTCAAAATCTCACAAAATTCAAGGAAATGTTAAAAAACATTAACACTACCTCTATACTTGCTGAAGATAATACTAATTGTGCTCATGAGGTACTTATGAGCAACTAGAAATCTTTTAATTAATGTTTTCCCTTAACACAACAACATTGTAAAACCAAAAATAATTAAGCATGGTTTAATAAAGATTTATATTTATTTATGGTTAATAAAAACAAATTTTTT
This sequence comes from Diplosoma virens, assembly GCA_963680785.1. Taxonomy (NCBI): domain Eukaryota; kingdom Metazoa; phylum Chordata; class Ascidiacea; order Aplousobranchia; family Didemnidae; genus Diplosoma; species Diplosoma virens. The sequence goes on along the minus strand of OY796881.1, from coordinate 37,363,978 downwards.
AAAAAGTATTTGAAAAAAAATTTTTTTGAACAAAGCTAATTTCAACAAAATAAGAAATTCTAATGATCGAGCACTACAAGAAAAAAACAAAGCTATATGGCACAAACTTTTATAAAATTCAAAAATGATATGAGACAAACTTGGAAAAATATAAACAGACAGTTAGGCAAAGTAAAAATATCATCATATGCTTCTCTATCAATCAATCACACTAATCACTTCATTGACTACTTTGTTAATATTGCTAGCAAATTAGTATTGAATTTACCCCTATTACCCCATAACTTTCAAACATATTTACCTAGTTCAACATTGAACTCACTTTATTTTCAGCCCACAACTTTATTTAAAATAAAAAAATTAGTGAATAACTGTCACACTTCATTGCTAATAATTTTATTTATAACGTTGTAGTCTATTCCCGTTAAAAGTAATTCGTAGTGTTATTATAAGAGAATAATCGCGTCTCTTTGAGCACTGCCTTCGTATACGTCCGATTCGCTCTCTATTGCTCGATATATGTATCTTTTTCTCTTCTTGCCGACAGAATGCCATAATATGTTTTTTAAGCTACTACTACTCGATTATTGTAGAATATTCTGGCGCACTCGAGTATAGCGAAATGCTATTACTACCAACAGCACTGTAGAGCAGGGTTCCTAAACTGGGGAATATGTACCCCTAGGGGTATATTTAGGCTTCTCAAGGGGTACATTATTATGTGAAAGAATGTCCTTATTTAAGTTAAATTCCGTGTCCGGAAGAAATAATAGACTCAAATGTCTAGAATTTTCGAATCCGGTCGATTGTAATTACGTCAAACAGGACAACTAAGAGGGAAGACTTTTTTTTACAGATCACCGTGATTTTGGATTTAAATGGGGAAAATTTGTGGCTGATTAAAAGGGAAGACTTTTCTTTTTCTTTTTTTTAAAGATTACCTTGATTTTTGGCATAAATTGGGAAAATTTGTACCTGATTTAAAGTTAAGACGTTTTTTTTTCAGAGATCACCTTGATTTTGAGCATGAATTGGGGGAAAATTAGTGGCTGATTCTAACTGAAAGCCTTTTTTTTAGAGAAACGTCACAAAATTTTGAGGGTACATGCAAACCTGCTACAGTGTCTAAAGGGTATCGATGAACTAAAAGTTTGGGAAACCCTGCTCTAGAGAGTTGTAGAATTGTCTAGCGTTTACGAGCAAATTTGCGTCACGTGATCTTTTTCCAATATAAAGGCGATGCGTAGCGAGACCAAATTATTATTATTATTGATTAGGTGATTTGAGACGACTCGAGAGAGGGCTCGAGTGAAAAGTGATTGTGTTTGGGTACAGAAGGTAGCCCGTTAGATTTAGTATCGGTTAACGATTGTCGAATTTATTTTGCGCCAGTGGTTGGGAATTGTGTTCTACAGAGGTAGAATTATTTGTGTTGATTGAATCAAGTTATAGTGTTGATTTCGCTTTGCAGTTTGGCAAAGCGTGGAATAGAATTTTGTCGGTCGTGATTTTTTGTAATACATTCGTTGTTATTAGAGACAGTGGTCTCTGTTTGTTGTGAAGAAGAGTCTTCAACGAAACCAATCCGAGCTTTTGTTAAATCAACTGCACAACAGCTTCAAGCTCATAGCAAGACTACTTCTTGAGCCGGAATAAAATAAAATTTAGACACAGCTTTGTTTCAGCGCAGGTATTCGTGTTACCTAGCTCAACTGGTCCTTTAGGATTCCCGAACAAAGTCTGTGACAATAACATTAAACCCAAAAACAGTTTTGGCACAGATGAAGTACCTTCAAGCATATTAAAAACCACTCCTGATAATATGCTGTTTGCCTTGACACATGTGTTTAATCTTTCTTTGATAAATGGTGATTTTATTTCGGGCTTTAAAACTGCAAAAGTTGTACCAATTCATAAAAAGGGTAATATAATTAATGTAAGTAATTATCGCCCTATTAATTTACTATGTTCAATGTCTAAAATACTTGAAAAATTGGTGTATAATCGAGTAATCTCATTTCTAAACAAGCAAAATTTTTTTATAAATATCAATTTGGCTTTAGAAAAAATCACTCAACTCTTCATGCGATTTCTTTATTAACTGAAAAGATTACTGATGCTTTTGAAAAAAAAGAACAGGTACTTGGTATATTTCTTGATTTATCTAAAGCATTTGACACCATAGATCATAAAATTTTATTGGCAAAATTGTGGCATTATGGAATTAGACTAGCAAATAAGTGGTTTGATAGTTATCTTGAAAACAGAAAGCAATTGGTTGAGGTAAATGGTATTTGCTCTGATACAAAAATAATAGAATTGGGTGTGCCTCAAGGTTCAATATTGGGTCCTTTACTCTTCTCCATTTATGTAAATGACCTTAATAGAAGTTTAACCTTTGGTAATTTTATCATGTATGCAGATGACACTAATGTGTTTTTAAAAATAAATGCTATGAAGAACTTTACAAAATTGCAAACCAAGAGTTAATAATTATTGATAATTGGCTTTCAGCAAATCGGTTAATTTTGAATACAGATAAAACACATTATATTATATTTCGCACAGCTAAAACAAAGCCTCCTTCAAATAACTTATCCCTCGCAATCGGAAATATTTTTGTTTCTCAGCAATCAAAAACAAGGTTTTTGGGAATAATTTTTCAAGAACATTTAAGCTGGAAACCACACATGGAGTTTATACTAAAAAAACTCTCTATCACTTATGGCACTATTAAGAAAATTTCAAAACACAAGAAAATCAAGTTAATAAATCAATGACAAAATTTGCCGATCACGATGAAAATTCAATAAATTTTTTATGTGATACACACCATTCTTTTAATGATTTTGTAGTTTAATTTTGGTTATTGTTTTTTTGCCGGCCATATACATTTGAAATGTTCCCTTTGACCCACGGTAGGATTTCGTTTGGTAGGTTTCTTTGCCTGCCTGAACCCTTTTTGGTCCTGACCCTTTTGGTCACAGAGTTTATTGTTTCTCTCACCCACGATTATGCAACATTCTCTTTATATGGCTCGGATGTGTATATTTTATTGTGATAAAGTATCTTTATTACCTTTTGTGCTTTGATATACACTTTTATTTTTTTTATTTTAAAAAAATTTAAGTTAATTGTTTTCTTTTTTTCTCTCTTTTTAAAAAAAAATGAACGTACAGTAGCTACTTCGTTTTAACGGTACGGCGACCACGCACAATTGACGTTGTGCGTGTAATAACGCATTCGTTTAGCCGCTGTTTCCTATTTCGCAATCACTTTTTCAATAAGAACTTCGAAACGTAATACCTTGATTGCAAATAAATTGAATTGAATTGAAATGAATAACAGATTGAGCTGCTTAACTGCTGAAACTATTATAAAATTTATATCTGACTTCTACTCTCGTGAAGAAATTGTTGAGGCAAAAACAGTTCTTCACAGTAATTATGAAGGTGCTGGTAGACTAAAGCTAAGACAAGGTAATCAAAAATCTCTCCATAATATTAAGGACATTTATATGGTGCTTTTGGATATGCAGAATAACAAAAAATCTGCCCCAGTTCTAGTAACTGCTTCAAGTCACTTTATATCACTTGATTTAAAAAATATTGATGCTTGCCAACTGTTAAGGCATGTTAATAACTTACGAAAAGAATTTTTGACTTTCAAACGTGGAAGAGAAATGCAACTAATGCTGTTGCAGACCTCAAATTGACAGTATAAGAACTGTCATATCTCTCAAAGAAAAAAGAATACAAAACTCTAGAATTAATCAAAGTAGATTCACATTCTGAACCTACTCACAAAGTCTCTTACTCTGAAACATTGAGAAAACCAATGCCTCAAACACTGAACACAACTTACAAAAATGATAATAGCTCTGCTGATAATTTTACCAAAGTGGAAAAAATATGTAGATCTACTCGAATTGGCAGAATGAAACAGTCGGACTTAAAGATTGATAAAAAAACCTGTTAATATTTTTGTATCAAGATTTCATCCAGATGTTTTAGAGAGTAAAATAAAACAATTTGCTCAAACACAATTTAAATCAGCAACAACAGTCATTGTTGAAAAATTAAAAACTAAATTTGACTCTTATTCATGTTTCAAAATTTTTATTGCAGGAGTACCAGCTAATAAATATCTTCATCTTGAACAATGACCAACAGGAATACTAGTTAAAAAAATTTTCAACACTTCAAAATTCAAGAATATGGCATCTTTCCTAACTTATTAATACTGTAATTCCGATGGAGACAACAAATACTGTAATATACAGTTAAAAGTGGTTTCCTTCAATTGAAGAGGTTTTAATAGTTCGCTAGAAGAAATTAAAACTTTATTTAAAACCTTTCACATAATTTTGTTACAAGAAACTTGTCTTGCCAAGCAAAATCTTGATTTTCTGAATTCTATCAACAATCAGCATTATTCTTATGGTATAAATTCTTTTAGCTGTGAAACAAAACTGCATTCAGGCAGACCTTATGGAGGCACTGCTATTTTGTGTAACAAGCAGCTTCAGGCATTTACATTCTCTAACCATGATAATACTATTATTGGTCTTATGGTAAATCTTTGTGCCTCCTCCATATCTTTTATAAATATATATCTTCCATGTTGTTTTGAATCCATCACTGATACATACTTAGAATATCTTGGAAAGCTTGATGAGTTATGTGAAGATATTCAACATCCTAATATGTGTATTATAAGAGACTTCAATGCTGGCAATAACAATACGTTTGGCCTCTTGTTAAATTCGTTTTGCCAAGATTTTAATCTTACAATATCTGATATGTTAGTGATGCTCACACCACTTGCAGCTGGATTGATTATTGTGTGTCCTCCTGTGCAGCCCACACCTCAATAACTAAAATAGAAGTACTACATAACTTTATTTCATCTGATCATCACCCTCTTTCCATAACATTTAACTGTAAATTCTTTACCCAAATTGCTGTCGATGAACCTGCACCTGATTACTTTAATGTGAAATGATCAAAAGTATCTCAGACAAATAAAGCAAATTATCATGAAGCTACTAAACATTATTTTAATAATATTTTTCTCTCATTTGAAGTAATAAAATGCAATGATGCTCACTGCTGTGACCAAAAACATTTAAAACTTATCAATAAGTTTTACTCAGATATTGTTTGTAGTCTCTTGCAACCATCAAAAGATGTACTTGGATTTTCTTGTCATTGTCTTTCATTTCATCCTATTCCAGATTGGAATAACTCAGTGAGATTGGCACACATTAGAACAAGAACTTCTTATCCATCCTGGGTTAAAATAGGCAGGCCAAAAAATGGTGAGATTCTAACTAAAATGAAATCAACACAAAAACAATTCAAATATGAACTAAGACGGTGCAAAAGACCGAAAGACCAAAAGTTTGCTGATGCATTGGCCAAGGCATTTCATTCTGATACTTCTTCTAAGGCCTTCGGGAAAAACATTAAAAAACTTAAAAAATCAAGTTCTTTACCAGCTGCAGTTGGAGGTGCCTCAGGATCTCAAAAAAATTGCAGAGATGTAAAAAAATTATTTCAGTAACCTACTTAACTCTGTCAGAAACGATGAATATCAAAAGTTTGTCTACAACAATATTTCTTTTAAGAATAGTTATATGTATTCATCCCAGTACATGTGTGATGTTAATACTATTCAATCCTTAATGTGTAAGCAGCCTTTTAACAGTGCTGTTAGTAGTAATAGCATTTCTGCTAAGCATATTTGTTTTGCTAATTCCACTGTTGCCCTTTACTTAAGTTTATTTTTTAATATGTGTATCCTACATGGCTATATTCCAAAACCCTGCATTAATGCAGTTATTGTACCTATTTAAAAAAAAAAAGAATGGTAATCATCAAGATTGTGGTAATTATAGACCTACAGCGATTGCAACAGTTGTTTCAAAGCTGTTTGAACAAGTCATTTTTGTTAATATTAAAAATTTCTTAGATACTACTGACAATCAGTTTAGTTTTAAAACCAAGCGTAATACAGACATATGTGTTTTCCTACTCAAACAAGCAATTTCTTATTATATTACTCGTGGTAGTCCAATTTTCTGTGTTTTTTTTGATGCTTCAAAGACATTAAATACTTCATTAAATACTTCAAAGAATGATCGGCAGCGTGGTCGAGTGGTTAAAGCATCGGGATCGTGATCAACACGTTCTCGGTTCAAAACCCACTCGCGCCATTCCGTTGTGTCCTTGGGAAAGACACTTTACGGCATATTCCCCTGCTTGGTGGCCCTGGCAAGCAGTTCTAAATTACAGACATATCTCTATTAAATTACAAGCGGACAGCAATATCTTGGCATCTCCGGAAGCAGGTCGGGGTAATTGCCAACCCTATGTATTAGCGCCTCCGTCGCTTTCCTGCGAGTAAGGAGGATAAATAAAGAGATGAAAAAAGATGAAACATTTGATCGGGTAAATCATTATTTGCTCTTTCAAAAGCAAATTGTGCGCAATGTTCCAATATGTTTTGTTCGTTTATTAGTTTGTGGTGTACTCAACAAAGAATGCAAATTAGATGGGGTAGGATTTCTCGTTATTTTCGGTAACAAATGGTGTTGCACAAGGTAGCATATTAAGTCCATATTTTTTTGCAGTCTACATAGATGATCTATCGAAAGAACTAAACAAAATAAAAGTAGGATGTTTTGTTGGAAAATCTCTTGTTAACCATTTATTATTTGCTGATGATTTGTGCTGTTTTTGCCCTCACATTCATGGTCTTCAACGTATCATTGATGTATGCCACTCGTATGCTTCCTCTCATAATATAATATTCAATTGTCAAAAAACACTAGGCTTATCTTTTGCATCTAGTAATTTTAAATTAAATATTAAACTTAATGTGGTACTTGGTGATTTCAAGATACGGTTTGTAAATGAAATTAAATACCTTGGGGTATTTCTTAACTCCAAGTTACGTGATGATGAAGATATAAATAGACAGGTTCGTTTTTTATATGGAACTGCAAATAGGTTAAAAACCTGCTTTTATAAGAGTTAGACGAAAATAAAAAATGTATTATTTCGCACATATTACTCATCTATGTATGCATGTCAATTATGGAATAACTTTTTGTCCTCTAGTTTAAAAAGAATACAATAATTTTTTTCGATTTTTACATGGATTGGCTAGGTATGTAAGTGCCCGTGAACAGCAGGTATTGAATAACGTTACAACATTTAATGCAATTCTAAAAAAAATGTCCTGCTCCTTTGTTTATCGTTGTTACGAATCTAATAATACATTAATTTTTTCTTTAATGACCTCGAAATGTTGTATTAATTCATCATACTATAAACACTACAACGCATTAGTTTATTTGCAATAGATACTTGGTAACCTTTTTCTTTTTTTGAAGTGTTGTTTTTTTGTATATGTCTCTTATTCCATGTAGTTTTTGTTGTTTTGTTTTGTTTTTGTTTTTTTTCTGTTATGGACCGTGAGTCTGATTAAAATGAATAAATAAATTAAAAAAAAAAAAAAATTTTTTTTTTGACAAGATAAATTAATATTTGGAGAGCCGTTTATTGATTAAGTGAAAAGGTTTAACGTAATTTTATATTCACAAGTCACTAATTTTTTAAGCAATTCGTTTTTCGCATTGAATATAAGTAAAACTCACCAGCATTCAGTGCCAAAGCGGGAGCATAGACGACAATCCCAAGATAGAGTAGCGTTTGGGCCATGTATAGCAACGTACCTTCAATTCGCAAAACCCAATGAAATCGCAACTCAAGATACTGAAACAAAAATTTTTCGCCAATATTTTTCATTCTGGTTGAAATAGTTTTATGAATGACATCGTTACCAGACTATAGCTTCTGACAGAAGATAACAGTTTCATATGCCGTTATCAAAAAAGTTGAAAAAATCTCAAAGTAGAAGAGTGACATACTGACACTAATTCGAACACAAAAGATTAAAAAATTGAGTAACTAACAAAAGCCCGCGGTTACAATATGCAATTTACAAAACGGTCAAAAATTGATTTTGAAGCGTTTAGTTAGTTGTTCTGTTGATTCAGTATGGTTTAAAAAATTTGCAAAAATTTCTTTTTACTTGGTTAACGACGATAGAATAAACGAAAAAACCGTGGCAAGCGAGTCAGAATTACCCAGGTTATTAATGTAGCTCTCACAAAATTCTAAATATCTAGTTCATGATCGTCTAAGTCAATGCTCCGCGAAAAAACAGCAATGTAAACATACTATTTAAAATAGAAAAGATACGTTTCTGCGACCAAAAACTAAAAATCTCGAACGCTTTTCTTTGCCTGAATGTTCATTTACCAGAAAAAAAAGCCTAAAAAATCCATATAAATCTCAGCAAATAAAGTAAAGACCTTGATTTTTTTTGATCAACAGTTGTCTTCGAGGTTAGATCTATGCATAGTTTGTGGAATCTGCAAGTATCTTCAGACTTAGACAAACTGTTTAAAATCCAATGAAGATAAAGGAAAAGTCTTTACTTCGGTGTAAGTGTGCCGCGGCCGCGAAAAGACTGCTGAGCATTGGATTAAATCCACAGCCGGCGCATCGCATGCAGCTTGAAAAATAATTTCAAAGATTCTTAAGCTTGTTCATTCCAATTCATTTATTTATGTCTTTAACAATACTTGCGGCTGTCAAGTATCCTTAGGACGTAAAATCATGGCGAGAGTAGGAGCTTTATCGAGATCATTTCGGTCGCGATTGTTACTAAAACGACACTCTTTTTCTTTGGCCACGAAGCCGACAAACAATCCGACAAAGACAGCTCGCTCAAATCATGCCGGTTTTGTCACCTTTGAACATATGCTGTCAAAATGCACGTTTCGGCATTTGACAGTTTTTTTAGTCATCACTGATCTATACGATCTACAACTATTTACACCAGAGTTGGACAACTAGAAAATTTTTAGCTTTTCGAAATTAGATTAGAATTAAAATTATAGCTACACAGTTTTTTCCAAATTAGATTAGAATTAGAATTACTGAATTCGCAAAAACGTGGAAATTGAATTAAATGCCGAATTAGAAAAAAATTTAATAAAAATCAAGTTCAGTGAATATCAAATCAGAGTTTATTCTCATAAACATGAGAATGTCTGTACACCAAGATTGGCATGTTTTGCGCTATACAGTTCGCCTGCATGGCTAAAAACTCTTTCCGACGGAGCTGATGTTACAGTCATGCCTAAGAGTTTTCAAGCAGAGTTGGACAACTGGAAAATTTTTAGCTTTTCCAAATTAGATTAGAATTAAAATTAGAGCACAGAAACATTTCATAAATTAGATTAGAATTAGATTACCGGCATTTCGCTCTAATTAGTCTAATTAGACAACTAGAATTATCTAGTTGTCCAAGTCTGATTTACACCATCTACAACCCGCAGGTTTTGAGATTTTTGAAAAAATAAACGGCAGCAGTAAAATATGGATCAAATCAATGTATTTTTCAAACTACTTTAGTCATATTTGAGAAACATATGGTGCGTGTGTCAATTTAAAACAAAGAAAAACAAAATACTGGATTTTGAAGACAACACAAACAACGGTTTCGTACTTGATAAACGCTTTTCAACTGCAAACGATAAAAAAGAGGGATGTAAACTTCAGCTGTTGTGATAGATACGATGATGTGAGAAAATAATGACCTAAAAACGCATTGAATATAAACTATTAATTCGAACTTTCCCAAAATATATCGAAGAAGTTCCATCATTCGCACTATACCGAAGGCACTTTGAGTTTTGAGGTACTGCCAAGCGAATTTACTTGTAAAAAACAATAATAATTGATAAAGATAAAGATCTGATCTTGATTTTTACATATTTCAACGACATCCGTTTGCCAACAAAGAAAACTGCCGATTTCAAAAATTACACGACTTGGACTCTTTAGGGATACAATATTTTTAAAATGATAGAGGCCTCCTGTATTTGCATTAAATCTGCTTTACCGCAGTTTCATAAATGATATTTCAACATAAATATAAGGTGATAGATAACATAAGCTGCTAATTGCACATCACTTGCTTGTATTAATATCAAAATTAGATGGGTGATTTATTTTTAAAGCGCCTAAAACAGTAATTCTCAACCTTATTTGGCCTTATTCGGAACTTTTTACTCCTTTTTTTCTTGAAAAATAACCAAACTTTATTGTGCAATAACGGGACATTACTGAGTTTCAACCAACAACTAATTTGTTCTTCAGTTGATATTTGGTTAGGATCAGATATGGGAGGATGCATCCCCTGACTGGTTGATAATCTCGTTTTTTATCATAATAGTATATTTATATAACTATGGTTAACTAAAGCACAGCAAAAATCTTTTATAAAAATACAGGGTTTGTAGAAGCGCAACGACATGAACTCTGGGCGGGGTTTGAACGCATTTACTCATTTTATGTTTGAAACTAATCCTTGTTCCACTGTTTACAGATGAAACGGTGATAGTGGTTTTGGCTTTAAAGATATTTTTAATATGATAATAACTATGCATACAACAAATATTAAGTGTATTACCATGCTACAAGAGTTCCATATATATATATTTCCGCAGGAACTCCAAGAACCAAGATGGCGGACATGAAACTGACCGAAAGGGACAGCGCGACCGGGTAAGCGCTCATTGACCTAAAATGAAAGAACCGTCAGCCACAATCCCAGATTTTTTGTTTTAGTTTAAGCACCTTCCGGCCAAAAGATACTCTTCAGAGTTTTGTACTTTACGATTTTTTGCTGCATAGAAAATTCCGATTGCTGCGGAAACCAGAAGCATAAGTGAAAATACAATATAATCGGGAATGGAAAAAGTTCGCGTGGTGAAATCCATCAAACAGTTTTTGCTTTATTTTAAAACAGTTTACCTATAGAATAGGTGAGCACATTAAATTTAACAATTAATTATAATTTGTTCTACGTTACAGTTATTAATCTAGTTACATATATTTGTATTATAAACAAACGATGCAAACATTTCACTGAACCTTTTTGACGGATAAAAAACTGACGGACAAAAAAAAATCGGATTTTGATTTTATTTACAAAACAGTAGAACACTAAATGCACTTCAAGGCAATTTTTTTGATTCAACAACCAAATGTACAGGCACTTCGTCACGTGTAGCGTGGCCGAATGTTTCAGGAAGCCAAAATTTTGGTGGTTTTAACATTAATTAACGTCTTACTTCAATCTGGTCCGTGTACATTTTTGTTCCAAAATGTGTAAATTTTATAATAGATATCTATAATTTATTCAATAAAATGGAAAACGGGTGAAAAACGCTAGTTTCTATTTGTGATCATCAGGCAACGATTTCGACGTACTTTTTTAGTCGTTTATTAAAGAAATGGTTTTGAAAGCCTTCTTTGCGATTTTGATTAGCATTTATAGCTTTAAGCTTATTGCATTACTCGTAAAAAACCAAGATGCAAACTTCTAATCTCCAAAAAAGTTTGATGAATTTACTGTATTGCTTTAATTTAACTTTATGCCCTGTAAGAGGGCACCGGAAAACTTCTACTTTCCGTCACTTTGAGACAATACAACCAAAAAGGAATCCAAAATTTTTTTGGCAAGGGTAACAAAATTTAAAAAAGGCGCACTTTATTACATAAAAGGCATTTTTAACTAACGAAAATTTTAGCGTTTTAGACAAAGTTTTTACTAAAAAACTTGGTGAAGACCAAAGGAAATTGAAGAGACAGTTTGTTGTATAGAATTTAAAAATAGCAAGTCGAATTGAAATTATTCTTAAAGCTTTTCGTCAGACAATCTTCAGGAGAAATCATCAAAATGACGAAGAAGCAAGCTGAATTGAACTATATAGTAAAAAATAGAGAGTTCTTATTGGTCGACTGTATTTGGGTGCTAAAATAATTTATTTATTTTATCTCTATATTTATTCTCCTGGTTTTCAGGAAAGCGACGGAGGCGCTAATACATAGGCTAGGGAATTACCCCGACCTGCTTCCGGAGAATGCTGAGATATTGCTATTCGCTTGTAATTTAGAACTGCATGCCAATACCACTAAGCAGGGGAAAGTGTCGTAAAGTGTCTTTCCCAAGAACACAACAAAATGGCACGAGTGGGCTTTGAACCGAAACCACGTTGGTCATGAGCACGGCGCTTTAACCACTCGACCACGCTGCCGACTTACAGACTTACAAAATTCCATTCAGCGTATGTGCTGGCCAGTAAAACTAGGTTTTCTGTGTACCAAAATCACAAATTCAAATTCTTGCCTTTCTACCAAGACGTATAAAAAGGGAAAAGATTGGTTGGTTCTTTTTATGAATAAACTGTAGGAAAAGATTGAGATAGGTGAAGAAAAAATTGAAAATTAAAGCACTTGAAGAGGAAAAATGATCTTACTGATACATTGGTTCACAGGCCGTTTTTAATCTACTCGAAAAACAAATTGCAAACGGAATTGAATACTATTTTAATCAGCAATGATTACCTGGAACACATGATTAATTATACTTTTAATCGAAAAGTAAATAACTAAATTCTAAGCCTGTCTACAAAGCGGAGAAATATCCAGTCTATTTCCACGCACCATGGGTAGATACTGTTTCTATGAGATTCGAAAAATAAATCAACCATGGCAGTTAAACAATGCTATTTTGGCCTCGAACCACGTGATTTGTTTTAGGACCCGACAGCTCTTGCTGACAGCTTCGAGAAGGACGTGCTACTTTTCCATCATTGCAGCAATACTATCTATCAATTTGGGTACCACTATGATAGTCGGTACATTGGTCGCACGTCCCATCACTTGCAAGAAAGAATTAAACATCCCGAGTCTGTCACTTTCGTGGCCTAATGAAAAGCTAATAGTAGCCCTCAACATTGTCTTTTTCACAAGTCTTTCATTGGCTAGTATCTTTTGGATAACACGCAATGCCCTCTTTGTTAAAGTGATTACAAATTCTTTTTTCTTGTTGAAGTCGTTCTACTTTTCCGCTCTGGAAGCTACTTTAAATAGATTTAATAAACCATACTCATTGCAAATAAAAAGATTTTGTCTATGTCCGAACACGCTTTTAGCTTTCTCTCTTCCCATTGATCAATCACTCTCGGGTATCAACCAATGGAAGCTTTCTTCTTTAGACCTAACTTTCAACACAATTTGGCTCGCTTTTTCTTCATTATGATTATTTCTTCGAAGCAGTGGAAGAGAAAAAGCTTTGGGAATGACTCCAATTCTACTTGATATTTTTATAAAATAAGTTTTTATCTGTAAAATTTGGCCGCGGGTGTTTTATTTACATGGTCCGCAAATGCTTTTGACACGTCTAAATGGCCTTTGGCTTAAAAAGTTCGAACGCTCTGATTCAAGTCTTTTTTTGGTTTTTATTTCAAGGGTTTTTTCCTTTAACTCCTTTTTCATTATTTTGATTTTCGTTAAGTTTTTTCGTAAAAACTTTCTCCAATGCTCTGAAATTTACGTTTGTTGAGACAGGCTTTTCAGCGATAACTGTTATATATGTTACATACCTTTTCAACGATTAAATTACAATTTTTTGAAAAAAGTTTCATAACCTTTTGTCTAACTAAATATTTACAAACTTTTTTGGATTTAATTTTGGCCGAGATTTATAGTAGAAACAGGTGAAATCAAATCTTTTTGTTGTGGGTGTCTCAAGAGTCCCAACAGTTTTCCCTCCGCTTCCGGCGCTCCTGAATAAAGCAACTACTTTTAACTATGACTTAAAATCTAGATAGGATTTTTATTTAAAACTCGATTCATTCCTAAAGTTTCTTCTACCCGAGTCTCAACACTCCAAATCTCATTAACTCATTATATTGAAGTTTTATTTTAGCGTGTCTAGCATATTTTTGGATTTTAGTTAATAACAAAACATTTAAAGAAATTTAAACTCGTATCTGTCATGTCGCATTTATTGCAATGAATTAATTCTCAATGGTATTGTGAAAGCCATAAAGTCATGGTTGAACGGTCATAGTTTGTTTACGAGTTGCTCAAAGTTCACTCGAAATAAATTCAATAAACGCTCAAACTCCCAAACTAAAAATGTGATGGCTTGGACTGAACATTTCTTTGAATTGACTGCAAAAGTAAAGCTGTCTATAGAATATTATTAAACTTTTAAAAAATATTTTATTAACATCATTTAAAGAATCTCAAACGACATAAAAATATCAATTTTCGGGCACCTTACAAATGATTGAGAAAAAGATTACAAACAAATTAAAAATTTTTGAAAATAATTACTTGTTAATTACGTCAATGTTCATGTTCATTTTATTAATTGAACAAAAAATGATATAGACCTTAAAAAGAGCTCCTTAACGTTGTTATGTTTATGTTACTGACGTATTATTATTTACTAAAGTAGGAATACGGCAATTCTTTTAACTCTAATTTAAAAAATATTCCTAAAATCTAGCGAAACAACTTTTTTGAAAATTGTTTTACAAAAAATATTTTTATAAAAAATCAATAATATTATCAAGAGCATCAATAATTCCATCAATAAATCCATGAAAAATTTTAATAAAACGTGGTAGGTCGCTTACTGAAAAAGTAAATCAATCAGTTTCAAAGTGAGCTCAGAGTTAACAGCGCATCAAATCATGTCGAGGTTTGATTTCAAATAAGCAATCCGCCAACAACGCCAAGGTCTTCTTTCACTTTAATCTTTGCATTGTTTTCAACTATGAGTTAATGCTGGAAATTTCATTTCGTACGATATTTTCGAACGGCTTCAGAACGTTAAAGTAAGTGGATTTTTTTGCGACTAGCGTGCAAGGTCTCGCGACTCAATTTTGGGTTGGATTTATTATCTGCGAACATCTGTCAAAAGTGTATAAATATTAGATTATTTTGTCATACTACTGTATAAATGCAAACTACAAAGAACTATAAGTTGTTAAAAAATACAACATTCAAAATTATGGCTCTCGAAACTTTAAAAATTCAGCTATGAAATCATTTTTAAAATCTTTAGTCATGTTTCATGCTCTTCTGGTAAAATCTGAATTAAATTGCTGTTAATTCTTTATTAAAAAGTAAAACAAAAATAAAAACTCAACGTTTCGGTGTACTATGATTCAGTAAACCTTCATCAGGAGATTCAAATCTTCTGATGAAAGTTTACTGAATCATAGTACACCGAAACGTTGAGTTTTTATTTTTGTTTTACTTTTTAATAAAGAATTAACAGCAATTATATTCAGGTATTACCAGAAGAGCATGAATAAAAGATTTTAATAATATACCTGGTATCAAGAAAAGTGAAATGAAGCCATTTGTTAAAAAACTTTAGAGAACCTTGTTATAGACAATGACTTTTTTCCAAAAAAATTTTTGAAAAAATTTTTAATTTTTAGCATGGCGCAAGCTGAAAATATTTGCAACCATCTAAACAATTTTCACAACTACTTCTATTTGTTATGGCTTACAATGAAATATCATTTATTTAAAATAAAATTGAAGTAACTGACAAAAAAAAACACCAGATGTGGTTGTCAGGAGCGTCGAAAATATTTTTGACTGGGAGAGAGAAAAAATTTAAAAAATGCACCTTCTTTTAGTTTTGTAGTTAAGGTTCATAGCTGCACCAACCGAAAAAAGTTTTGGGGGCAACGTAATCTTACCCAAATTTAATTGACGTTTAACAAATCATGGTTTTTTCTAGTTTTTAGAGTTGCCACTTAGAATCGTTTTCAGCGCTAAAATCAAGTAAAGACTGAAAAAGGTCATTAGTTCTGATCAGTGTCCAAAATCTTTATTTTAGTCCCAAATAGGCCAAGGGATTTTTTATTATTCAAGTTTGTTTTCTTTGAATTTTTTTGTGAATGCTTTAATACAGCAAATTCAAAAATCTGATTTACTTAAAAAATAACTAATTATAAAAACTATAAATAGCCATCTTTTATTTTTTTAAACCAGTAGTACTATAACTAAATTAACGACAAAATTTTTGAATAAAAACGTTATGGGCATTTCCATCAAAACAAATTATTAAATTTCAGATGCCCACTTGGCTACTGAATTTTTGACATATTATTGTTTTGCAATACAATACAATTTACTATGACTATGGCTGCACTTTATCGAGACTGTCGGGTACAATCTAAGATTGTAACTTGAGGTTCGTTTATAAAGTAGATTTCTGGTTCAGGTAATAACTATCCTACGCATATCTTTTTATAATTAGTTAATAATCTTTATTTTCTTCTAGGATGCAGTTCAAAGAAAAATTTTCTTTCAAACGTTCTGTAAATCTTCAAACTTTAAAAACTCATTTGACAAAAAACAAATGGCGATTATACTGTCGATTTCAGACAATGCAACGATTAAACAAAAATCCGACGATGTATAAAGCAGCGGTGAATCGGTCTCACATAGTCAATACGAATACAATGCAAAATATTTAGATAAAAAGATTGATAAGAAAAAAATCATATTTAAAGATTGGGTTAGAAGATGACATTTATTGGCTATCCATAAAGTAATATTTGTCGTGCATAGAACTTTAATGATGAACGTGCATTCAGTTAAAATCAAAATCACTTTAAAAGTACAAAAATTTGTTGGTTCCATGTAGTTTAACTGTTTTAAATCTACTACTTGCAATGCACTTAGTTCTTTTTTGTCCCTCTTAGGAATGAGGAGCTGCGTTTTTATCTCAAAAATTCTTTACACATGCATGCAAAGAATTCCTACTTGAAATTTCTAGAAAACATCGACAATTTCTACACGACGTTTAAAAAAACTTTTACTACTTTTACCAAAGTGTTCATCAACTTAAAAGCACTCATCAAGCTATTGAAGTAGCCTTATGTAGATAAAAAGCTGTAGGCTTAGTCTATATTTTTTCAAGAACTTTTCTTGAAATTTATGAAGAACTCCAAAGTTTCAAATTGGCTGAAATGGCTTTGACTCATTGGTCATTTATCCGAGTGATAATCATTTAATTTTTCTGACCGGGAGCTTGAGTTTGCACTTTGTTTATTTACTCACAGAACAATTACAAATCTTTTAATTCTTGTTTAACTGTGTCCCCCTTACCGTATCAGCAGTTTACAAAGTCGTTAATTAAATCTCTAACGTCGGTGGTGCAACAAACTTGTTACAAGTTGAAAACCAATACTGTACATTAAGGTCGGGTCACCAAACGTTTTCCCAATAAGACCACCAATTAAAAGAAATCACTAAACACTGGGGGCTAGGTTTCATAACTGCATCAAATACAATACCCTATCGACCAAAAAAAATTACAATTTAATTTAATAATATTTTTTTTAGCTAAGAACTGAGTATTGCTCACCAGTCTGGTGTCGCTTCGTTTGCTTGCCCCATACACCGCGGGTCACTACATGGAGTAAGAGGTCTGACGGTTTTGGACGACGAAACCCGATCCTGGATCCATATAAAGGTGATCCGACAGTAACTCCCTATTTTAAAATAACTATAATTTATTCAAATGCTGTAATATGTTTCTCAATTTTTTTGTGTATGTTACTTAATGTGTGGCAATTAAATCTATGCTCTTGTTTTCTTTTCTCGTGAAAATCCTTGTGTTACTAATGAAAAAATGCAGAATCGACCCAAGATAACAGTATGGTGTAGAATGACTTTTGACAGGATTGTGGGTCCCTTCATCCTTCATGATACCATGAACACCGATAGGTACCTCACTATGCTGAGAGATAAAGTTTGGCCAATTATCAGTGCTTGGGACAATATTGAAGATTTAATTTTCATGCAAGATAGAGCTCCTCCACACTTTGCTATTGTTGTTCGTAAATGGCTGAATACCCAATTTTCTGGAAAATGGATGGGTGGTCGTGGTTCGCACGAATGGACAGCCAGAAGCTGGTGGCGAATGATGGTGCCCATATTGAATTTTAAATAAAAGTCCATGCAATATACTTTCTTCTCATATTTATTAATTGGAGAGATTACACGTCAAAAATAAATCATAGTTATTTTAAAATAGGGAGTTACTTTCGGATCACCCTATATCACTGCCAGCATCTGATTTGCGCAGTACAGCATCCTGGGTTCGTAAAAGAATAAAACACCACTCGGTTGTGTTTGTTGTTTGTGTCTGACCCAGAGTAGATGTCTTTCCAAACAACGACGACGCCATTTTATTACATAAATTTTAGGATAAGTTCTTTGAGGGAGCAAAAGGTCTGTCGTAATTGGTAACCCCCGATTCAATCTATCCTATAGTAAAATTACAAAAATAAATTACATTTAGATCAGGGCTTTAAAACAACCTACTTCATACAATGTGTTTTCCATTAGAACTACAATATATTATATAAACATCATAATCTCGAATCTCATATTTTTCTTTATGTTTTGTTATTCAAACCAAGATAATCCAAGTTTGCGTTAGGCTACTTTTCAAAAATACTGTGAGAAATTATTAAAGATGTGGTGGTAGTGGGTTTGCCCGACCCATTCCTGGGGATGGGGGCGTGGATCAACTCCGCGAAGTCCCAGTAATCAGACAACTCCCTACGGACGGGACCAGAGGTTCAGAATAGAGAAGGAGTGGCCGAAGATGGCCCGACGCATAGCGTCAAGTACAAGCAGTCTAGCACGAGATGGGAAGTTCCTGTAGTTCAAAACCACAGCTGCTGCATGAAGTAGTCTCGGCTCGACCAACTCTGTGTAGATATGTGCCAAGGAAAGTGCTTTGCCCGTTGCAGCGTAAACGAGAGAGAGAGCACAGCGGGCGAAGCGAGGTAGAGTAAGCTCCTTGGAAGACACTGGATGGATTTGATGTTGGAAGAAACCAGATTGGATACTACGTCTCCAACTGGGGTAAAGAGATAGTCTATATGAGGAAATAAGCGGTGAGAGAGGCACTGATATCTTGGAGGGGTCAAGAGAGATTCCAACTTTAGCAAGAGAATCAGAAAAGTCATTGCCTGGGAAGGAAGAATGACCAAGTATCCACTAAAAATCGACTACCTTAGATTCAGATAAAGTATTAAATCAATCAATTTAGTTTATTTTGTCGCAAAAACAAAATTGGCAAATATACTCAGCAATATAAATACTAGCATAAATTCATAAATTGCAACAAGGTGATTGCAAAGGGACTGTGAGGTCTTCGAGTCAAGCAATTACCTTGTAAAATACAAAAATATATAAGCAAAGTGACAATATAAAAATTGAATATGTAACCAAAAAAATGAAAAACAACAACAACGAAAACAAAAGAAAACAACAAAATAACATTAAGAATAATCAAAGACAAATCAAGCAATGAAAAAAATAAAATAAGGTACATAAAACAAATTGTAAGAATTATAAGAATTTAATCCATAAAAAGTAGAACTGATTTGTAATATTTTTAAATTTATTAAATGTCATTGTTCTCATTATGACTAATAAAAGTCCAAATTTTTGGTCCTATATATTTAATTGATCTTTGAGTTCGATTACTTTTGAACAGAGGAATGGTAAAGTGATTTTTTAGGGAAAATCTTGTGGTACAAGAATGGCAAAATTTAGCATATAAAAAGTATTATAGTTATCAAAAATCTTAGGTAAAAAATTAATATTATAAATATAAACAAATTTAGCTGTTTCAAACTTAAACAATTTAGGCAAGGGCAAAATATTTATTTTAATGTATAAAGGTTTCGAGCTAGTTGACCTATGAGAAGAGGTAACAATACGAATTGCTTTATTTTGAAGCTATTTTAGTTTGTTAAGATATGTCGGATAAGTGCTTCCCTAAACAACAAGGCCATAATTAAAATGGGAATGGATAAATGAATAAAATAACTTCAATAAAGCCGAGCTGGGTAAAAAGTACTTCAATTTATTTAGAATTCCGACTGATCACGGTATTTTTGCTTTAGGAGTTTTTCCATGCTCATGAAAATTTAATCGATTATCAAATATAATTCACAAATATTTTGCCTTATAAACAGATTTAATCTCACCAGCTGGACTTTGAATATTTAAACCAAGATTTGAAGACTTGATATAATTAATATTTGCGATTTTTTTGAATTTAGCGTTAAATTGTTTGCAGATATCCAATTGCAAATATTATTGAGTTCATTTTTAAGTTGGATTTCAAGAATATTAATAGACGGACTTCCCATCAGGAGACAAGTATTGTCAGCAAATAAACGCGGAGTACAATTAACACTTTCAGAAATATCATTAATATATAATAAAAAAAGAAGCGGTCCAAGGATGGAGCCTTGAGGAACTCCAATATCTATAAATTTTAAGGAAGAATTGGTATTATTAATTGTAACATACTGATTTCTGTTTGTTAAAAAGAACCAAAAAGAAAATGTTAACTATTTCTCTTATTCCATAATGTTCAAGTTTATAAAGTAAAATAGAATGATTAACAGTATCAAATGCTTTGGTTAAATCTAAAAATACAAGCCCAGTATATAATTTTTTTTCAATTTTATCTAATGCAGAATTAATAATATCTAGTAAAGCATGTAAAGTTGAATACTTAGGTCTGAATCCGTATTGTGTAGGGGTTAATACTGAATGAAATTTTAAAAAAGAAAGTTTCCACGTATGAACTAATTTTTCTAAAATTTTAGAAAATATAGACAATATTGAAATAGGTCTATAATTTGTTACCTCATTTTTGTCTCCAGCCTTATGAACAGGAACGACTTTAGCTGTTTTAAGACAGGTAGGAAAAATTCCAAAATCAAAACAAGCATTAAATAATATAGCTAACACTGGAGACAAAACCTCAGACGCAAGCACGATAAATTTTGCTTCAATCCCATCAGAACCACAACTTTTGTTAGTATCTAACTGATTCATAATGCAGCGAATTTCAAACGCACTAGTAGGATTTAAAAACACAGAAGAATAAACAAGATTACATAAATACTGTTGAAAATTATTCAAATTAGAAGGTTTGACTTTTTCAACTAAGGCTTTACCAAAAGTGATTATTGAATTTATCTGCAATATCTAATGATGTATGGTGTATCTATTTTTTGACCCTTTTCATGAATATAATTAGAAAGAACCAGAGTTGGTTATTAGGAAGTAAAGTCTTCATAATACATCAAAATTTACGCATATCATCTCTAGAGTTGATAATCTCTTATTTTAAGTAAAATTTTTTTGATAAGGCTTTGACTTTAAACAATTTATTGGCATAAGTTTTATACAATATTTTTTCTATTTCAGTACCATTTATAAAAATTTACATGTAATTTTTGTTTACGTCGAATTGAAACTAAAATACCTTTTGTTATCTATGGTTTATTCATTAATTTACGTTTTTTGCGTTAAGCTTTTATTAATGGTGCATGCGTGTTAATAGTCGTAGTTACGAGTTCAATAAAATTTGAAAATGATTTTTCAACTTCATATTACTGGTATTAAAGGAAAGAGAATGCCGATTGCAAATTATCAACAAAGCTATCATAATTAATTTTTTTAAATTTCTAAAAAAGTAAAGTTGCTTATTGCCTCTAATAATATCTTGTTTTTTATTTTTGCGTTCAACTATAATTGCTATGGGAAAGTGATCACTAGTATCACTTAGAAATACACAAGGAAAAATTATATTAGAGATATCATTTGTACTAACACGATCTATAATACATGTAGATCTGAATTTACCTATGACTCGAGTGTGCTTGTCAATAGGCAAAAACGCACCATTACTTGAAAGCATATTTAGATACATATTAGTATTTACTGAGCGATTTTTATCATCAATAATTGAATGAGTTTATCATTAAAAGCCAAAATAAAATTTGTAATATTACTTTTCGGGTGTCGATAAATAACTCCAAGATAAAAATTTTGTTTAGTATAAAAATCAGAAATTTTAATCCAAATATCTTCACAATTACAACTTAAAGTATTTTTCCCAATAGTTGTAGAAGAACACTTATCAGAAATGTAAATTCCTACCCCACCAGCAGCTGTTTGAAAGTCAGCATGTTCTATCGAATGATAACCAGTTAAGGAAAGGTTAACTATTGGCAAGTTTTTGATTTTTGTTTCAATCAAACAAATAATATCAGGTAAATAATTTATTAAGGAGAGATTATGTGTCGGAGAAGGATTTGGGGTTAAGTAGGGTAAAGGAGCTGAAAGGGTTGACAGGACAGATAGAGAGTCAGAGAATAAGGTAACAGATTCAAATGCACAAGTCTTGGAGTGAGAGGTACACCACTTAAGAGCGTAAAGAATGGCATAGGTCTCGGCACTGTAGCTAATGGCCCAGAGTTTAGTTGAGAAGGAGAGTAAGGTAGCAGTGATACACTTTGTACATTTAATGTGGATCCCTGCACCTTCCTGCCCCAGCCCGCAGAAATCGAACCGTCAGTCCAGGCAGTGATGTCGCTGTGGGGTAGGAGGATAGATGGGAAATAGCTGTGGCATTGCGAAGGGAGGGAGGATCATTACATGAGAATGGAGAAGAGAGTTGAAGTAAGATAGTGTAAGAACAAGGAGTAGACCAAGGAAGTTTAGGAGGGCAAAGAATTAAAGGTTCGCGAGGGAGATGTAGGTTAGGGTTAAGGTTATGTGAACGGGAGAAGGATCTCCATAATCCTTTCTTGAGACATGTGTGGGGTTAGAATTTGCGAGAGAAGCTAGAGGAAAGATTGAAGGTAATCGCAGGGCTCGTTCAAAGAAAGAGAGGGATTGGTGGGTAAAGGTGACGCTCAGTGGTGGAAGAAGCGCTTCTATAAGAAGCAGGAGGATAGGAGTAGACGATAAACAGCCTGTGATTACTCTACAAAAGGATTTATGCATCCTCCCAACAAAAATGATGTGGGTGGGAAGTGAGAAAGGAAACCAGCCTGGGAAAGCATAGGTGAGCATGGGGCAAATAAAGGCTTTATACAGTATAGGGTACTTAAAGATTCCTTTGAGGGGCCCCAGGAAGCAGAGGCGATAGAACGGAAAGCACGGAATCGGCTGTAAAACTTTTTCTGCAAGGACAGGACATGATGCTTGAGAGAAAGAGTGCGGTCAAAGGTTACACCGAGAAGGGTTGGTTAAGTGGGGTGTTGAGAATTTATAGAGAGGGTTTTATACGAGTCTGGTAGGGGTTTAGGCTGAAGAAAGCTGACTCACACTTGAGGGGGTTGCGAGGAAGGCGCTATGTGGAGGACAATTTCACCAATCTGTTGAGGGCAACTTGGACTGTGGAAGTTGCACACTCAACATTTGGGGAGGAGGCCCAAATGGCAAGGTCATCTGCACAGAGTAAAACCTTAACAGATGTGAGGAGAAAGGTAGGAAGATCATTAATAAATAGAGAGAAAAGGACTGGTCCAAGAACTGAACCTTGAAGAACACCTCTTCGAAGACGAAAAAGATGACTAGAGAAATTACAGATGCGGACTTTTGAACGGCGATCTGAGAGATAAGATCGTATCCATTCGAAAAAGCAAAGTGAAAGACCCAAAGAGAGGAGTTTACAGAGGAGAGCAGAGTGCCAGACAGAGTCAAAAGCTTTCGAAAAATCCACAGTGGCGAGGACGGTACATGCGCCTGGTTTAGATTGGTGAAAGGAATCTGCGATTGACTCTGAGAGGAGGAGAACCTGGTCTACAGTCAATCTACCAGGTCTAAAACCAGCTTGCACGAGTGAAAAATGCTATGTTGTTTGAGAAAATAAGTGAGTCATTCTAGAATCATTATTTTGAAGAGTTTGGAGGTACAGGAGGTGGGAGAGATGGGGAGATACGAGGAAGGTGAGTCAGAGGGTTTCCGGGTTTAAGAATGGGGATGATGGTCAATTGTTTCCAGGTTGATGGGAAGGTATGAGTTGACCAATAAAGGTTAAAGATATGTAGAAGAAATTGTAACGCGTATTGAGGAAGGTGGGTTAGAAGTGGGTAGGTGATTTGATCAGGGCCTGATGAGGTTGATTGGAGAGTTGAGAGATAGCTGTGGAGAGTTCTAGAGAAAAAAAGATGAGCAGTAAGCGGAGTGTAAGGTATTACAGTGGGTAGTTCTTATTGTATTCATGTGTGCTTTTTCAGTACTTCAAAAGGGTTTTGGCATTTGCATAGAGAAATCGGACTGTAGATGTGAGGAAAGTTGGTTTGCATAATCTACTGGGGTATGACAACTTGAGATGTTGGGGAGATCTGATGGAGTTAAGGAAGGGGAGTCTGAGATGGAGCAAAGTAAAGAAAAGATTTCGCTGGGACGGGTTTTAGGAGAAAGAGTAAAGCAAGTTTTCTGCCATGACTCGGTATTAGCCTTAGAGATCACAGTGGAGGTATATCTTGAGATTGTAATACAGTTCTGGCGGTCTTCTTCAGAACAGTGTGGCCTTGCGAATGCTATTCGGCGTTTCGGGACGTTTGTGACTTCAAAAAACCACCAGGCATTGAGGAATTTGGGAAAGGTTTGTGTGGCTTCAGAAAGAGAAAATGTTGCGAAGGTAGAGGGAGGAGGGCAGTGGGTATCAATATAAGAAAGGTAATCGTTCCAGCAGGCTTTATAGTAATTAAATGAGAGAGGGCGGGAGATACAGTTAATTAAAAAAGACATAGGAATAGTAATAAAGATAGAAAAGTGGTCTGAGCCGAGGTCCGAAAGGGTCTGCCATGTGCATTTTGGAGGCCATGGGGGTAGGAACCAGAGAGAGATCAGGTGAAGAGCGGTTTCCAGTGGCCCGGTCTACAAAGGTGTGATGATCAGGGTTGTCAAGAGGTAAGAGATCAGAAGAAAGGATCTAGTCAAACAAATCTTTGCCTAATTGGTCTTCTGGGCTATGAAAGTCCCAGGATGAGCGATGGAAATTAAAATCGCCGAAAATGTAAGTAGTAGGGGATGATGGTAAGAAGAAGGGTGAGAAAGATTTAGGGCGAGAATCAGAAGAAGAAGAGCGGATAGGAGGGACATAGAAATTGAAAAGGTGTATAGGTGAGGCGCCTTTTATTTTAACTGTGATAACTAAATAATCGGATCTGAGATTGAGGGAGGAAAGGTGTTGTGTAGAGAGGTAGGAGTAGTTTAGACCGTTTTTGACAAGTACAAGGACACCACCTCCCAGGTTTCCCGTAGAGTCAGTGGTTCCTCTCCTCGTCATAGAGCCGTCTTTTTTAAGATTTTTGAAGCCGGGTATGTGAAAAGTGGAGTCAGAAGAGAGTTGCGGCTCCAGCACAAAGGTGAGGTTGTACTGATTTAGAGAAAGAAATTGTATAAGTTTAGTACGACGGGGACGAATCCCATTAGCGTTCCACTGTAAGATTTGAAAGTTGTTTTGAAAGGGAGAGGAAGGATAGAAAGAAGACTGTGTGAGAGGAGAGATAAAAGGTTGGGTTTGAGGAGGAGGCAGAGATGGCGCTGAGGAAGGGTAAGTAAAAGTTAGTTGGGGGTGATTAGTAAGGTTGGGGGGTTATTAATGGTAGATAGTTGTTTTGAGGGGTTTAATTTTGAAGGCGAGTGTTTGTAGATGTTTGTAGATGAAGATAGGGAGATAGGTTGGGAGTGGGAGGGAGACTCCAGGTCGGACACAAACAGAACTGGGGCCGAGGGTTTATTCTTTTTCTACCCCAGGCTACTGTGCTGCCCGGATCAGATGCTGGCAGTGATGTTGTTAAGCCATCATCAAGTTTTGTCATCCAAAATCGTCAGACCTCGTGTTCCATGTATTGCCCGATGTATGGGGCACGCTATTAGAACGTGGTCTGCGGTTTTTTTGGCGGCGCCGAACTCACAATTTGGTGAAGGAGCGAGACCCCATTTGTGCATGGATGAATGAAATCGCCCAACACCAGTTCTCAAGCGGTTGAGCTTAACCCAAGCTGTTCGCGACAAGTCCATCCCAACAGGCCTGGCACCGGTCCTGGATATAAAAACACGAAGCCTGGAAGAATTTTCACAGTACTCCGCATTCCATTTATGATTTGTCCAATTAGAAACGCGGATGTCAAGTCCAGCAAGCTTGTCCAAAAGATTCCGCGCGACTGGCACAAATGGACGTCTAGATATTAGTCTCTCTTGGCGAGCATCGGAAGACCCACTTAAAAAAACATACAAGATATGATCAGGGTCCAGAAATCCACGGTGGGCCAAGGAGAGTATTGCTCCCAGTCGGCAAAGCTCAGCTGGCTGGATGCCTGAAAGTATGGGTAAGTGGTCCGTTGGAGTGGGACGCAGGCATCCAGTGACTATGCGCAAGACGTCATTCAAGACAGTGTCTATGATAAGAGTGTGAGCGCTGCGACACCAGACTGGTGCGCAATACTCAGATGTTGACCAGACCAGAGATAAGGCGGCTATGCGTAGTGTTTTGGCACCTGCACCCCATCCCGAGGCTACAAGTTGCCTCAGCAGTGTGACGCTCGAGGGTAGTTTTTTGGGCAATACCACTAGATGGTGACAAAACGTGAGCGATCTGTCCAGTTTTAGCCCAAGATAAGTAGGGTTGGACAGAAAGGTAAAAGTCTATCATTGTTGTAGACCTTTAGCTCACGCTTGGCCTCTCGGTTATTTAAGTGAAAAGTTGCCGTCACAGTCTTAGTGTGACTGAGCTTCAACCTCCAAGTCTGGAGATACGCTGAGAGTGTAGACATGTCTTGGCTTAAAGTCCCCTTTAAGTCCTTCCAGCTTCCAGAAGAGTGCAACAGTTTCAAATCATCAGCGTAAGCAAGCTTTCTGGAAATCATGAAAGGCAGGTCGTACGTATAGATGTTAAATAGGAGGGGAATCAAGACCGATCCCTGAGGAACGCCGTTTTTAGACGGCGTAGCCTGCTTTGCTTGCTGTCACCGGTAGTAAGGGTGAAACTTCGGTTTCGGACAAGCTCCATAACCATTTTGACCATGTGCTTATCCGAAAAAAGCCTCAGCAGCTTGCATGTAAGGCCCCGTGCCCGACAGTGTCATAAGCAGCTGTGAGATTGACGAATATGGCACCATCCTTCTTCTTAGCCTCAAAAGAATTCTCGATGTTCTGGGTCAGTAGAACAACTTGATCTACGGTTGACTTTCCGCGTCGAAACCCAGCCTGCTTTTTAGAGAGCAGTGGATCAATTAATGGTTCAACGCGAGCGTAGATAAGCCTCTCAAGGATCTTGTAGGGGACACAGAGCAGAGATATCGGTCGATAACTCTTTGGGTCCCCCACGGGTTTCATTGGCTTTGGGATCGCGACTACAAAATTTTTCTCCAGATCTTGGGAATTTTGAGTCGGCGCGAGCAGGAAGAAAGGAATTCACATAACCAGGACTTCAAAGCACTCCAGCATGGAAATAACAAAACAATTTTTACCAAAGTAA
This sequence comes from Diplosoma virens, assembly GCA_963680785.1. Classification (NCBI taxonomy): domain Eukaryota; kingdom Metazoa; phylum Chordata; class Ascidiacea; order Aplousobranchia; family Didemnidae; genus Diplosoma; species Diplosoma virens. Next base: position 37,336,693 of record OY796881.1, on the reverse strand, counting down.
CAAAAACAAAATAAAAAATAGAATTATGAATAAAGTGTGGCAAAGCGTCATATTGGAACCAGCAAATACGACCCTGCTGTGGATAAAATAGATCATCCCACCCTGAATTATGCGCTTGTACGATTGGTAAACGGGAGAGAAAAAACTGTTTCATTGAAAGATGTAGCTCCGCCGCTAACAGCTATAATATCACAAATATTGTTGCAAATATGGAAGCGTGGTCAAGTGGTTAGAGCGCCGAGATTGTGATTACCGAAATTGTGATGATCTCGATCCAAAACCCATTTGCGCCATTCCGTTGTGTCCTTGGGAAAGACACTTTACGGCACTTTTCCCTGCTTTGAAATCCTGGCAAGCAATTCTAAATTTCAGTCTTATCTTTATAAAATTTCAAGCGGACAGCAGTATCTTAGCATCTCCGGAAGTAGGTCGGGTTCATTGCTTAACCTATATATTACCACTTCCGTCGCTTTCCCGCGATTCAGGAGGATAAATATAAAAATTAATAAAATAAATAAATAAAAACAGAGTAGGAAAATGTGAATCTTTAATACAAAATGAAAATATTGACCTTGATGACTATGAAAAAATTACTGATGAAGAATTTTCAAATAGCCTACTAATTTTGATGTTGCTCCATGTTCTAAGAAGATTTACTCGCATACAAAAAGAGAGAAAGAGAGAGAGATCTTTTATTTGCATCAAATCTTTTAAAGATACATAGCAGTTAAAATAAAACACAATGGTTTTTACATGGTGATACAATAATTAGCAATTTATATTATGAGAGACAAAAATTTTATTTGGCATAACCATAGCACGACATATTAACAACTAACAAACTTTTTAATTAGAACAAAAATCTAATTGATTGAAAATTGTGCATGCAAGTTACACCATGGAGGCATCGAAAGAACCATACGGCTATCAAAGTCGAGGTGCCTCCATTTTTTCATGAAGTAACATGAAGTTAATTTGAAAGGGTAAGAAATACTAGACATGAAATACTGGTGCTGGTTATGAAATAAAAAAAAAAACAAAAAAACAAAACAAAATATAAACAAATAAAAGCAAGGAAAGAAAGCATACAACTGATACTATTGTTAAAATCATAAAAAAAATAGAAGTTGCACTGTAATTGAAAAAGTTAATTAACTGTATAGAAGTCTTTTTTAAAACCTCTTAATTAATTCTATTGTTTGCGTTCGCTGCTTTTGGGCGGATCACGTGCAGCGATCTTAATGAAATCTGATTGGTTCACTTACACGTGGCGAGCACACTATAAATCGAGATGTTGGTAAATTTAATTCCTTTCAGTCGTTGGTGATCAAGTAGTTCGGTGATTTGGTTTAGCGTTATAGTTTGAAGAGTGAGTTTGTAGATCGCAAGCGAAACTTGGGAAAATTTCGTTTTGCGATTGCATGTTGGCTGCACGTTGCTTGTGTCGTTAACTGCATCGTTGGCTGCATCGTTAGCTGCATCGTTTGGGCAGTATTGTCGACTAAATAATTGTGGTCGTTGGCTTGTGGAAGCCTGTTATACTTTCATATCGAAATCTCAACTTTAATAAGTATTATAAAACCATAAGACGTGTGTGAAAGCCAGCGGTGTGATTGGGGAAGGCTCGAATAGCTTCCCTATAGTTAAAGAATTTAAAGCCAAGAAGAGAGGGATTTGCTGTGCGGTCTACTTTAAACTTTTAAAATTAACAACTATAATTCTAAAGTAATATAATTCATTCTAAAATTATGAGAGTTTTTGTACATATTCCAACTAGATCGGATTAAATTTTTGATCTTTTATCCAACATATAACACTTTAGTACTCTATTAGTATTTCGATATTAGTTGTTTTTCATATTCTTTTTTTTGAAAGAAGTAAAAGAAAGAGATTTAATGGAATTAGGTATTTTATTCCACAATATTACTCCTGCATATTGAATTGATGTTTTTTCAGAATTAGTTTGGATTTGTGAGATATAAATACTCTCATTTTTTGCTTGTCTAGTCGAGTGGTTATGAATAATCTCTAGACTTAGTAAATAAAACTCTATATTGTTGTGGCTTTCCATTATTGATAATTTTAAAAATGAGTTTACCTACTTCCAGCTTATATATGTCTTCTAAATTAAGGATATTTTGTGCTTTATAGACAGGAGATAATTTTGTTCTATAACCACAGTTAGCTATGATTCTTAATACATTGTTATGTAAAGTATTTAGAGGTTTCATGTAAAAAGCATCACCATTCACCAAAACCCCAACTAGTTATTCCATATTGAAGGTGAGAGTAGACAAGAGCATAAAACCTTCTTGTGGTTTTTCCATTAACATAATGCCTAATTTTACGTATCAAACCCATTATATTAAACCAAAATGCACTATAAAGATATGATGCAGGGACAGGAAGGGACAAAAAGTTATTTAAACAGTACCCCCAGCTTAAAAAAGCAATGAATAGATTCTAGGGTTGCGAACTCAAACTCGAACTTAAGCTCGAAAAATAAAAGTTGCTAAATTCGAACTTAAACTCGAACTCAAAATATATATAATCAAATTTGAATTCATTAATTGAAAAGTTTTAAAAAGAGAATAAATATTAATAATATTTTGGATTTTACTTTTGATATTAAATTGTTAAATTTCAAATGCCATTCAGTTGTATTTGACTCAGGAAATATTCGGCAGTGTGGTTGAATGGTTAAAGCGCCGGGATTGTGATTGACATGGTCTTGGTTCATAAGCTACTCGCGCCATTTTGTTTTTTCCTTGGAAAAGATACTTTACGGTATTTTCTTCTGCTTGGTGGTCTTGACAAGCAGTTCTAAATTTTAATCATATCTCTTTTAAATTTCAAGCGGACAGCAATATATTGGCATCTCCGGAAGCAGGTCGGGGTAATTGCTTACCCTATGTAGCGACTCCGACGCTTTTCTGCGAGTCAGGAGGATAAATATAAAGATAAAATAAAAATAAAAAAATTTAGGCAAAGTCAGAATTTTTCGGGCAGCGACAGGAAAATATTTGGGTAAGAAAAAATTTTGACACAGAAAATTAACTACTTTTGCAGGACAAAGTTGCCTAATTCAGAAAAACAATTATGGTTTGAGGTGAAGATTTTGTTTAGAGATCACAACTTTTTTGTGATAAAAATCGAAAAATCTGAGACAGATTCCTAGTGAAGATCTTTTTTTTTTGGTCTTCACTCTAAATTCGAGACAAAATTTTCTCTCATTTCTGTAAAGTGCTAAATGTCATGATTCAAGCAAAGTCGTAAAGTTTGGGCAAAACTGTATTGCTCCTGCAACATTTTTCGGCTGGTACGCCAATATAATGGACTGTTTCATTATTTCTTTTTTGTTAATGTCTTCGTGGCAGTTTTCAATTTTTTAAGTTGTTGTGTGTATAGGCTTAATGGAGCTTTCGATTTTTGCAGCGTCGAATAGAACTCGAACTCGAACTTCAACTCAAAAAATTGAAAATTAAAAAAACTCCAACTCGGACTTGCGAATTTTTTATGAGCTCGAACTCAAACTTGAACCGAATAAAAATCTATCGAGTTCACAACCCTGATAAATACGGAGCTGTTCCATATGTATAACTTTAATGCCATATGTGTTCAATTTAAGGAGGGAAGAATATAATACCAGAAAAAATGTCAAAATCCCGGCATCATTTTTACTGTTCAATATCATCGCCTAATTGTCGTCGCAAAAGTAATAATGCTCTGTAATTGTCAAACGTGTCAGTTACGTTTTGCAGCACCCGTCATGTTAACTCGTTTGTAATTTTATGTATGATACTTATGTTTGTTCTGTTTTTGTTGAGCATGGTTTTTTTTTTGTTTAATAAAACCTTAGTTTGGTTATTGTATAGGGGAAAGTATCCACAATTGAGCCAAAATTTACATTTTTGATCAGAAAATTTAAACCAGTAGTATTTTTATCAAAACAGAGTGATATTTATAAACTACCTTCTTTGTGGTAATGATTCAAATTTTTAGAATCATTATAGGCAAATTATTTGTGGTATTTTTGGGGGGTTAAAATTGCCTACTAATTTGGCTCAACTATGGAGTCGGATTTCCGTAGTTGATCCATCCAGTAACTTTAATTGAGCCACTCTCTAGTTTATAAAATTAAGTCGAGTATTGCGTGTCATTACATAGGAGAAATATTAAAACCAAAAAGCTTTATTCAAAATATTAGAAAAGAACATATACAAACTTTCAATCAGAGTCAACTACTGTATGTACACAAAAAAGTAACAATGTCTTTCAAATAAAAATTGAGAGTGCTTTATAAAACAGTAGTCAGTTTTTACAATACTGGCATTTAAAAACTGTTGTATCATCTGTACAAGCTTCATGTGCCCAGCTTTTACAAGGACCAACAATGCTGCATGCAGCATTTCTAGGATTGCAATACAAACAACCGATGCAACCGCATTTAATCCAATCCTCCACATCTTTACAGTATAATTCCGAGCAAATGCAACAAATGTTTTCATCATTAAATTCAGAAAGATCAGAACTGTCATCAAGTGTCATAGTAACATATTCTTCCGACGAACTCGAGAAAACAATTGATTTTTTTGCCTTTTTTTTTACGTGTTTAAGCTTTTTGCTTTTTTTTTGATCTTGTCTGGTCTTGGGGTTTTTGTCTTTATTTCCAACCTCTCTACGTCTTCTTAATGGTTTCTTGCCCAAACAAACTAAATTTGCGGCAAGGCGTTCTTTTTCTGGTGTCGAAGTAATAACAAGCGATTTTTTTTTGTTTTTTTGTTGAGCAAAACGTTTTCGAGGTAAAGCCTTTGGTACTGGCAGGATATCAAATGGAGAAACGTAATTAGGATTAGAAAAACCTCTTTTATTTTGAATGGGTGTTCTGTTGATTAAAATTTTATTTGTTTCAGTATTGCTCATTTGCACAGGCTGGTACTCTAGTTGCAGATTTTGTGTTTGCTCTGGAAAAGGGTCTGTCAATGGAGGATTAACAGAATGAAGAAAAGTTTTTTCTATTTGTTGTGTTTCATCAGAAACAGTAGGGTCGGTTCTATTAGTAACTTCAGCTGGCAAGAAATCTTCATCTGTGTAGATATCTCTATTAAGTGGAAAGACTCCAGTTGCTTTAAAAGCTGATTCCATGTTTTTTTTGCTAAAAGCAATATTGTATGCTTCCTTAAGCAATGCCAGCAACATTGTAAATTGTGCAAGGGGTTCCAGGATTTGACTTCATTCAGCTATCTAGAAACTTGTTGTAATATTGTTTGAAAGGTCCGAACACCCCTTTGTCTAGTGGTTGCAGTTTGTGGGAAGCGTGCGGATGGATCGTTAACGTTACGATACCGTATGTTCTGCTTTTTTCTACAGCTGCTAAAGAAATGTGAGAGGCATGATTGTCTAAAATAAGCAGCACAGGATTTTCTGGTGAACATTTTGTGTGCTTTTTAAAATGATCCAAGTAATCAACAAATAAGTCGGTTGTCATCCAACCTGATGAATTAGCGGCGCCCAAAGAACCAACAGGAGCATTATTTAGCATGTAGGGTTTGTAGTTTTTTCGTGGAAAAATAAACATTGGTGGAATATCATTTCCAAGTGCGTTAATTGTTGCTGCCCTTGTGACAAGTTCACCTCTTTCTCTTGATGTCACAGCTCCGACCTGTTAATGATAAGGTTAGTTAAGATCATTTTTCTGAAGACTATAAATAATTAAAATAGTTTTCTATGCACAATACAACTTTACAATGTTTATACAATGCAGGTTTCAACTTCAATTAGAGGTGCGATATAAGTAGGTTAAGCCTAGACGATGTCAATGGTACAGTTTTTAGATTACCTGCTTCACTCCTTGTTGAGCTAAAACCTTTTTTGGTACTTGTACAGTAAGGCAGCCAGTTTTATCCATATTGAATATATTTCCTGGATCAAATTGATACTTTTCCATTACACTATATAAATTATCAGAATAGTTGCTGACGTTTTTTTTGTTAAAAGCCGTTGCTCTTCCATAAGATGTTGCTTCTGCTTTTCGTAGAGTCAAGTGGTGGCGTTGCATAAAATTGCGGAGCCACTTTTTGCCACTTTTTTGGTCAGTTTTCCAATTTTCAGGAATATTAAGTTTGTTTCTAACGGCAAATTCCCATGCTAGTGATCTAGCTTTATCAGTCGACAAACCAAAAAAGCGATTGCATAGATTTAAAAAATGCTTTGCCAAATCACTCTCCATCTCTTTTGATAAAATTTTTTTGTGAGAACTGTAACCCATATTAGCATTTGTTGGTCCTTTTTCAGCTGCTTTTCTAAGGTAACGAGTTAAGGTCATTCTATCAAGGCTGTGCTTTTTAGCACTCTCTCTAATTGAAAATTTATTTTTAGAGACATCTGTAGCAGCGTTCTGAAAGACGATAAGTGGTATTCTTCCGCGATCAGTTTTTCGTTTTTCCATTATTCTAAGGCTTTCAGTCACAATAAGTTTTAGTATTATAGTATTTTAACTGAAAATGACAAAATTAATTGATGTAAATATAACTAAATTCAGATTATTTCATGTTTACGATTTAAATTTAATTAAGCATTTAGTTCATGTTAAGTAACCAAAGTTGAGCCAGCTGGCTCAACTAAAGATCGGTGTAGTGGCTCAACTATAAAACAGCGCTTAATATGGACATATCTCAAGACTTTATCACTGCCTTTGATCTAGTAATTATAAATCTAACCCTATTTAAAATGTAAAGCTTTATGTTATACTCATAAAAACTTTCGCTTTCTTAGCTGCAGTAACTTCAGAGATAATCGAGCTTACTTTAAAAAAAAAAAAACAACAATTGTATTAAAAAATTGCACAAACTGATCTAGCACATGGTGTTTTCATCACAACTGCGTAACAATAACAACAAAGAACCGCCATCTTGATACAAAAATATTAAAGTTGTTACGGTTGAAAAAATTTAAACAAGGCGGAAAAAAAGGCTAATTGATCAATTATGGAACCGGCTCAGGTATGGATACTTTCCCCTATAGGCTTACCATACGTCCCGATATTTGGGTTTTGTCCCGGCGTCCCGCCCGGTTAACTGTATGTCCCGATTTTCAAATTTAAGTGAACACCATGTTTTTTTAAAGAACACTACTTTTTAGGGACGAAAATCAAGAAGTCCGAGACAGATTCAAAATGAGGACCTTTTTTTTAGAGAACACTGCTTTTTAGGGACAATTTTTTTATTTTATAAACGTCCCGGTTTATAACTTCGGAAATATGGTATCCTAATAATAAAAAAATTTTATTACAATCTGGAAGACATTATAGAGTAGTGGTTTTTAATATTTTTTTGTAGATTACTGGTGGATTTCTTTTGTTGTTATAAAAATATCAGCGAAACCTTGTGTTTGTAATAAACTATATAGGACTACTTCCTGAGTTAAACATATCCTATCCGGATCAAAAAAAGATATTATTCTGATTGGTTAAACTACAATTGATTGATGCATCTGCAGTCAGTGATGGCTTTAATAGGGTGTGAATGAAGCGGCCGCATCGGCAATCCCTTAAAAAACGTCAAAAAGTGGCCACCCTTCGCAAGATATTGCTATAGTTCTTCATAGTATCACGACAGTGGCATCCCTAAAATGAAGAACTTTTTCTCTTTCTTTTTTTTTATTATAGAGATCACCTTGTTTTAATTCACTAAACAGTGGCTTCCCCTAAAACGATGATCTTTTTTTTTAGAGAACAAATTGTTTTGAAACACAAATTTTTTTTAGACATCACTTTGTTTTTATACACTAAAAAGTGGCTCTCTCTAAAACAATAACCTTTTTTTAGAGATTGCTTTGTCGCTTCGCTTCGGAACACCAAAAAGTGGGCCCCTGTACTTTTCTTGCATCGGGCACCGCTTTTTGTAAAGCCATCACTGTCTGCAATATATTATTTTCCAATTGCTTTAACCATTGAGTCAAACTTGAGTCAGTAGCTTACAACTAGGATCGCTGGAAAATTGTTTTGCAGGGAGGGGCAAGCTTTAGTAAAAAGGATAGGCTACTTTTTTGGTAGAAAAGGCACTTTCAACAAAGGCAAATTGAACGTATTAGAGAAAAGTTTTACTGAAAACTTAGTAAAGAGCAAAAATAAGGTTTTACCTGTAAAATTCAGCGCTGTAGGGTTTTATTTGCTTGACTCACAAATAGTGCAACTGAGAACCATAGAAAAAAACTATTCATTTTGGGGTCCATGGCATTAGTTTGGTGGTCCAAGACAACTTAGCCAACAAAACAATTGTGGTCAAGTCCATAAAAACATAAGAACAAGTTCATAACACAACTTAGCCAAAAAAACAAAACAATAGCTCAAAGACCCCCCAAAAAAGGTCATCAAATCAATAGGGTTGTAGGAATAATGCACAGAAATTTTTTCAGAAACCAGAGTGAACACCTTTTTTTGTCTTTTCAAAAAAAGTCTTTCCTTTTTGAATTCGCGAAAATAAATTTTGCAGGTTTTTGTATCGGGTTTCCAAACTATTTTTTGGGCAAAGCTTCACAAAAAAGATCCATAGGATAAAAAGTTTGAGAACCCCTGCTTTAGACTAAAAAGATTGAACGTTTTTTTTTTATAGATCTCCGCTTTTAACAAAACAACGTTTTTTGAACTGCGTATTGCTGTACTTTTCAACTGGGAAAAAGTAACTCTCCAAGGAGGAATGGCGCTTTTGTACTTAATGACACACTCTTATTTTTACTTTTCTCTCATTTCTGATATTCTCTCGTATCGCGCTTTTTTGTCAACGTAAGCTACTTATGTTTTTGAAACTATCCTGGATCCTCCCTCTGAATACTTTTGCTTTTTAAAGAGCTTTTTTCCTCTTGGTTCCTTTTTTACTTTATCCTAGTGCAATATGGGGTATTCCCGGTTAGTTTCCTAAAAAAATTGTTTACAGTGAGTTCTTGAAAAGACTCTATAATTATATATGTACGCCGTGTACAATAGACGTGAGAAAGAAAATAAAATGCTAGACGCGATCAGAAAGAGAAACGTCACGATACGAAAAAAAATTAAAAACGAGAGTGTGTCAATAAGTATAGAAGTGCCGGCGGAGTTTTATGAGTTCAGCGAAAGAATTTACTATACAAGGTTTCTAACTTGTTAGTCTTAGCACACAGTGGTGGGCAGTACCGGTCGTACACAGTGGTGGGCGATACCGGCAGTACCGTCGGTACTTGGTACTGAGTACCGGTACCGCGGTACTTTTTTTTATAAAGTACTGCGGTACTCTCTAGGGTCATTGAAAGTTTTTTTGCAAGCATTGCGACATGTTTTTGTTTTTCGTATCAATTGCAGCTTCAAAGTAGTTTCTTGATTTACAATAGTATTATCACAAATTGACATTTGTCAAACTTAAGTGTTTACCAGTACTTTCCCCATCCTTCCGGTAGTAGTTTACTAGTTAATTTTAAGTAAGGTCAGGTTTAGGAACGTTTTACGCACTTCATAGCCAGTAACCCTTTTGCAACTTTTTATTTAGGCTTACCTTACTTAGGCTAGTAGGGTAGTCTGGGTAGAGTAGCATTTTAGTTAGGTCTCAAATAAAAACTAAAAGAGTAAATTAAAAATTTCAACCCACTACAATATTTTTGCATCTCTGAAAGCAATTATCTGAAATCAGAAGAACGGTATATAATTGGTTCAAAAGCTACTTAATTGGAAGATCTCAACAGGTTGACTATAATTCACATATGTCCAATATAAGAACTATCTCTTCTTTTGTACCTCAAGGCTCAATTCTTGGTCCTCTACTATTTATCATATATGTTAATGATTTCCCAAATTGCTTAAAATTCAGCAGCAACCTGTCTTTTGCTGATGATACAACCGTAATTCTTTCTGCAAAAAACAGTAATCTCTTAGTACAAAAAGGAAACAAAGAACTGAAAAACATTGACAACTGGTTAATAGCTAACAAACTATCTCTTAATATTAAAAAAACAAAGTACATGATATTCAGCACGTCTAGCTCAAATAGAACACAAAAAAATCTCTTTTGACAATCAGAGGAAAACCAATTGATAGCGTTTCATCAATCAAGCTTTTAGGAGTAATATTCAATAAACATTTAACATGGAAAGATCACATGGAAATGCTACTTAGCAAACTTAAATCATCCTTATATTGTGTGATGAGAGTAAAACCATATCTAAACAAAGACTCACTATTAACACTTTTTCACTCCTTTATTCTAAGTCATATAAGATACTGTATTACAACTTGGTGTTTTGGTCATAAAGTTTTACTAAATAAGCTTCAGAAAATCTGCAATAAGTTTATGAAAATGATATTTATTTCAAAATCTATTAAGAATTCAAAGAAAAAAAATAACCAACATTATGTACAACATACAACAACTTTATAAGTTAAACATTGCTATTTTCATGTATAAATTTTTTAATAAACAATTGCCTACAGCGTTTAACAATGTATTTCAAACAAAAACATCCAATGTGATCACAAGGAGCAACTCTCAAATTATATCCATATCATGTAAAAATACGGTCTCCAAACAATCTATTAGATACATTGGACCTAAAATTTGGAACCAATTGCCTACCAGCATAAAAAAGAGTAATTCATTGAGTGCATTCAATAAAAAAGCAAAAATTTTCTTTCTTGAAGAACTATCTAACACCTAAACTACTTGCTTCCTCATGCAACTTGTTGCTGGTTTTCTTTCTTTGTTTCAGGAAATCATCTATATGTTCGAACAAAACAGTGCTCCGACGATTCAACTGCCTTACCGTCACTAATTGGAATAATTTTGCAAGAAATTTGTCTTGACTTTATATCAACACGTTTATAATTTTATTAATCTTTCGTTCAATAATGACAATATTATTTAATTCTCTTTTTTTTTTTTTTTTTTTCTGCTTGTGTGTGTTTGTCGTACTGAGGCATTTGTTCTTTGAAATGATCATATGATCCAGAACAGGATTTCTTTCGGTGGGTTTGTTTGCCTGTTCGGCTGGTGGAGTATGTTCAAGCTTTCACTGATTTTGAGGCTTGATCATATTCTATGAGCCACACTCTGCTATGGTCCCACCAATGCACCGTCCCCACGGCAGAGTTTCGTTTTTATCAAATAACCTCAACGTAACTTAATTTTTAATGTGTTTCTTATTTTTATCTTCCTTTCTTTTTTTCTTTTTTTTCTATAAATAAATTTATATTGAGGTGAAGCAACCTTGCTTTTTGTAATACAACGTCTATAAAATAATTCATTGCTATCTTAGCAAGCTACAACGTACATTCGTTTTGTTGCTTCTTCCTTTTTCTTATCCGCAGTCTTACGTTTATTATTAAATTATAGTTGCATTTTTATTATGTGGCGGAGCAGAAATAAAAGAAAACTGAACTGAACTGAACTGATCTGCTAGATCTTTTGGTTGCTTGCGGGCCTGCATATATAGCATTAAATAAGCAGATACGGTATCGCTTAAAAGTTGTTCTTAGTATAACCCTTCAACGTCTTTGTACGAGTCTGAAAGATAAATGGAGTTGAAATACGATAAAAATCAATAAAAATTTTAAATGTTGAAAACGAATGATGGGTTTGTGTATGAAGCTTATTTTATTTTACTTTTTTCCATTAATCTGACGGGGGCAGGGGGGCCAATTTCCCCCTCAAGTTTCCAAGATTTGGGCAAAATTCAAATTCTTCGGGCAGTGACAAGAAAATATTTGGGCAAGAGCATAATTTTTCGGGCAGCGATATGAAAAATTTGGGCTAAGTGAAGAGTTTCAGGGCATTGACATTGATCAACTGCAAAAATTAGTTACCAAATTTAGGTGAAAACCTTTTTTGTTTTAGAGATCACCATCATTTCAGGAAGAAATTTCTTCTCCGTCCAAGAATCTCAGACAATTTTTTGTCCTATCCATAAAGTACTAGAAAATCATGATTTGGGCAAACGTCACAAGATTTGGGCAAAACTTCATTGCCCCCAAAATTTTTTGGCTGGTACGCCTATGAGTAAACAAGAAGAAGATGAACAAACTCTGAAGATTCTTCGTGGCGATGGCACAGTATCTACAACGTCTTTTATTATCGAGGATGATGTTCCGGACGGTTAATTCGCAGCATTGTTTATGTGTGATACGATTGTGATGTCAACGCCCTTTTTCTTTCGTGGCTGCTTGGTGATTGCCTTCAGTCATTTATTCAGCGCACATGCTTGGAAAAGCGTGGTAAAATAATTGAATTATTTTTTGCACTGTCTTTGTTAACTGTATTAAACCTAAAAGAGTTACAAGTTAGTGTGAAGTTAAATCTCGCTAGCTAACAACGAGATTTGTTAAATACGGACAAGGCTAGCAATTCTGTCAGGTCCAGACGACATGAAGCACGCGGGATTTAACGGTTTCGGTTAACAAAACGTGATGCTGATTTAACACAATCGCTGCCAACTTTCATTCTGGACAAAGCCTACAGCAGCCCATTGTAGTCATCACCACTCTTCACTATCATCTCTTTTTATCTTTCTGACTTGCCAGAGCCGGACAACGTCGAAGGCATTCTACTTAGGCAAATGATAAGCAATTATTCCTTGCTTTTGGAGACGCTAAGGTATTAAAATTTTTTGTTTATTCTTTTTAGCTTTTATTTAGAGATAATTAAAATTTAGAGGTGCTTGCTAAGACCGCCATGCAGAGAAAAGTGTTGTAAAAAAGGCATGTCAAACTCGTAGGCTAATGCGAATTGCATTCATGGCATAGATAAGAATGTGGACCGCAAATCCACAACGTTAAACAATTTTTTCACATTTGGTGTAGGCTAATGAAGTATCTATAAGCTTCTAATGTTTACTTCAACGTCTAAATTCGATTAGCCTACTGTTCACTCCTTTGAAGTTCAGGGGTGCACTCGAGACGGCGCTTTGAGACCGAGACGAGATACGAGACTTTACATAAATTGTTTTAGCTTAAGCCAAGGTTGTGAGTCAGAGTCGGAAGTTGGATTTGCATGTTTTTAGTAGGAGTAGGAACCGAAGTAATTTTCTAAATATGCCTAAGTCGAAAGCGTTTTTTGATATGTTAGAGTTGGTGGGATTCGTATTTTTTTTCGGCAACTCCCACTCCAATTTCCGGTTAATTGCTGGAAGTTACAGTCATATTTATTATCTGAATGATTTAAAAATAAGCAAGTAAAAATACGGCTAGTACTTAGACAGGTCACCTTTTGGACTTTACTTTGAAATGCAAACCGAAACGATTTTGGCTTTATATTTAGCCTACAGCCAAATTTAGCTTTTTATATGTAAAATTAAACTAAAATTTCGATTTGGGAGTTGTTTTAAAAAATTCAAATAAAGATTAAAAAAAGACTTTTTTATTAGATATTAGATAAAACGCATTGAAATGTGCTTAGTTGCTTATCGCTTTTGAATGTCAAGTGACAAATAAACAGAAAATCATCATCAGAATTCAGCTCTACCTAAAATGTCGGGATTTTTAAAAAATTGTGGGCACTTATTTAAAGTTACCGCTTGTAATATCTTATCATTTCCTATACTTAAAATATGCATTATTTTAACAGGGACAGTCTACTTATCCAGGTTTTGTCGCAGAACTGGTCATAAATAAAGAGAAAAATCTAAGATTTGTAGGCTTCTACCAGATGCATTGCTGCACTGATAGAAGCGGCAAAATCAGGGTGAGCAGACTGTTCCTGACGAGAGTTTAAAACGAAAAGCCAGGGTCGGCACATTCCCCTGCTTGGTGGTCTTGGCAAGCAGTTCTAAATTTCAATAATATCTCTATTAATTCACAAGCGGACAGCAATATCTTGGTATCTCCGGAAATAGGTCGGGGTAATTGCCTCCATCGCTTTCCTGCGAGTCAGGAGGATAAATATAGAGATAAAATAAAAAATAAAATAAAATAAAGAGCACACGGCAGAAGATTCAGAGGAACTGCAGAAAAAACGCTAGGCAACTGGCCAAGGATGCAAACATCATTCATGTAACGATGCAAAAGTTGCTCAAAAATAATCTTAAAAAACCTTTTGTGAAATAGTGAAGCGGCCACCCGTTTCTCAGCAAACAAAAGTCGGCTGCGTGGTCGAGTGGTTAAAGCACCGGACTGATGATCAACATAGTCTCGGTTCAAAACCCACTTGCGCCATTCTGTTGTGTCCTTGGAAAAGACACTTTACGGCACTTTCCCCTGCTTGGTGGTCTTGGCAAGCAGTTCTAAATTACAATAATATCTCTACTAAATTACTAGCGGACAGCAATATCTTGGTATCTCCGGAAGCAGGTCAAGGTAATTGCTTACCCTATATATATAGCGCCTCCGTCGCTTTCCTGCAAGTCAGAAGGATAAATATAGAGATAAAAATAAAAAAAAATAAAAATGATGAGACTCCAAAGAGGAAAAGAGCTTCTTCAAAGACTAACACAGCCTCCAGTGCTCTGGACCGATGAAAAGTTATTCACAGTTCAGGCTGTGCACAACTGTCATAATAATCTCTATTGGGCTGATAGCAGGGAAGCAGTCCCAGTTGAAAAAAGATCTTCATTCAGAAGACAAACACAAGCCTCAGTACAATGGTCTGGGCTGGTGTGACCTATTCCGGGTTGAAAACACTTCTTATTTTCATTGAAGAAGGAGTCAAAATAAACCAACACGTTTATTTACACATGCTAAAAGAGCCAGTTCATCCCTGGGTTGTTTTAGAGACAGAATTAGATGGAAAAACTTTTCAGCAAGACGGGGTGCACCATCGCATACGGCGAAATTGGTCCAAGATTGGTGTCAGGCAAATTTCAAAGGATTTTGGCCCAAGAATCTTTGGCCTCCCAGCTCTCCAGACCTGAACCCCATGGACTTTGGGGTCTGGTCTATGCTTGAACAGAGGGTCTGTTTAACATCCCATAGGAGTGGGGCCGGCCCTAAAGCGTAAACTTCAGAAATGCTGGGAAGAAATACCGGCGAATATCCTGCGTGCTACGTGTGGCCAAGTAATCCCCAGATTTCGTCGACTCATCCGCTCCAAAGGCGGTCACTTCGAATAATGGTTATTTGTAGTGAAAATCAAAAGATTATGCTTTCGTTATATCACTTTTTGTTTGCTTTATTTGTGTTGTATCTTTATTATTAAATAAATTGTAAGTCCGCACTTGGTGCTTCCACCCTGTAATAACTCAATTCAAGTCCAAGTCCAAGTTTTTTCAGAATTTTTAAAAGTGTACCTAGACAGGAATCTGCTAGAACTCGACAAATTCAATCTAATATTAAGATCTTTGATGCCCTAATTAGAAATTACTTATATTCGTTTTCAAAAAGATGCAATAATTCATCCAATGTAAACATTTCTTGCTTAATGTCTTCTGATGCCCTATGTAAATCTATTTTCTGGATCAATTATAACAATACACTTTATCAAAATTAGATATTTTTTTTACTCATTCTACCATAGGTGTTTTTTTTTTCTTTATTTTGTTTACTTAATTTTTCTTTTTTGCCTTTGTGTGCTTTCGTGTCTTATGTTGTTCTGCCTTGTCATTGCTTGTCTATGGACCTTGGTGTCTGATGTAAACAATTTAAATAAAAAATAAATAAATAAATAAAAAAGTAAAAAAATAAAAAACTGGACTCGAATTAACAATTATAACTGCGACGATTGAATTTATGAACAATTAGAATTTATAAATGGCAACATATGCTGTTATGAAGAAAACAACAAACTTTGAGAAACTATTTTAGAAATTTGAAACGATTCTTGACACTTTAGGCAAAATTTGTTGTCTATGAAATTATTCTTGCAACCAAAGCTGTCTGCAACCCTCTAACATTTTCTTCTGCTTTTTATAGGTTGTAAACTTTTAAGGTTTAAAAATGTACCGCATCCTTTATTAGTTGATTTGTATCAGTTTTTGGTATCATTACTGGTATATGATCTTGTAAAACATTGCAAAACTATTACTATTACTTTGTTACACACGATGAAGAAATTCCGATTTTTGTGCTTATATGGTGTTAACATTAACATCTAAAATTTTAGCTTGTTGTTATTTGCTGTTAAAAATTAGCTAATTCCAGTTAATAAATTGTAATGTAATACTAATATTTATTAAAACTAATAGTTTTTTTGGGTCTCTTTAGAAGTCACCATAAGCAATTTTTTGGATAAATACTTTGTTGTATAGAATTTTAAAATAACCAATGGTATGGACAGAACCAAAAAAGCAATTTTTTTTATGAACTAACCTGTAATCCCCCTTGTAACACAAAGATGAAATAAAAAAGAAACCAAGAGTAAAAGGATCTCTTCAAAAACTAATAGTAGCCAAAGGAATAATCCAGGTTAAATATACAAACAAAAGTCGCTTATTATGAGTTTTTGGAGGACCCAATATTTCGTAAATCAGCACAAAGATTCTAGAGAGACCCAATGGATCTTTTCAAGAAGTTACCAAAAGCAATTTTTTTTACTGACACTAACTTGGGAATTCTCTACAGCACTAGGATGAAATAAATGAGAAACAAAGAGGAAAGGAATCTTTTAGAATAAAGATAGTAACCAAAGAGAAATCTGGATTAGTTTCACAAAAGTCACTTATGATGACTTCTTGAAGAGACCTAATATTTTTTAATCAGCACATAATCCTAGTTTGTATTCCATTGCTTTTTCAATTACCTTATCAGTGTTTAAAGCAAACCTTTATATTTCTAATTTACGTTTTATAATCTCACTGATTTATTCACTCTGTATCCTTAACTTTTTCTTTTTGTGCTTTACTAATGATTGTTTTTTCAGTTATCCTGTACTTTAGCATGGTAAATAACTCACGCCTTTCATGAAGCTCAAACAAAGTCTGGTGTGATTTTATTTACCATGCTAAAGTACAGGATTACTATTTTTTCTTGCTTGTATAAGTGCATGGATGTAACTCCACACCATTACATTATAATTTAATAAGTAAAAAGGTATGTATAAAAAATTTCCAACATATACAATTAATGAATAAATTTTCAATAAGTTTTTTAATTGCACTCTTTTTTGTTTTTGATTAGTATTACTTATACCACACAAAAGTAACTTTTTTAACATAGAGGCCTTTTAGAACAATATGATATATATTGGCAGCTGTAAAAAGCTTTTACTTAAATACTTTTAAATCAGTTTTTTGCATATGATGAGAAAAAAAAGTCTTGGCATCACATAAAAGACTTAAGCCTGCTTTTTTTTATTATCTTTAAAATTTTAACATGATCAGCATTCATAAAGCTTATACAAGACTTTAAATATTTAAATTGGAAAAAGATAAAAATAATGATTAATTGGCTTTGATCCAGTTTAGAACAAATTTATCAAGTGACTTAAAATTATAGTAGAATTTATATAATTGATTATGCAAGCAGCAAAGAATAAAGCAAGCAGACTGGGGTCTCTTCAAAAAGTCACAGTAAATGATTTTTTTTCAGTGAAATTAACCTGGAATAACTGTTTTCAGCAGCAGGGTAGAATAAAGCAGAAACCAAAAGAAAAAGGATCTCACAAGAAGCAATAGTAACTGCAGGGGCATCTGGGATAGTTTCATGAACAAAAATCGCTTATGGTGACTTCTTGAAGAGACCCACAGACTGATTGATTATTTTAACAGTTGGGATGCCAGCAAACAAAAGGGTCAATATTAGATTTTGGTCTTTTAGATTTGTTTTGTTCAGATTTAGATGATTTAAATTTTAATGTAAAAATCAACTTGTAGCAGTACCAAGTTTTGAATTTCTGTTATTGCAATTTCTTTTTTTTTTTGTTGAAAACACTTGGTGAAATCACAAAGCTAATAAAATAACATTATTGTGTTAATTATTTGTATTGAGATTTCAACAACATCATTTCTGGAATTTTGACCTGTTTACATATTTAGTCAATTTTCTTAAACAGCTGTTTTTCTTGCTCTTTTGAGGTAACTGATTAGTCAAATCTTATAGTAGTACTAATAGATTAAATGTATATGGCAATAGAGAATCAAATAAGCCATGAAGAAAATATAGGAAACGTATAGTGCAGTTCTTGAGAGGCTTGCCATTGATATTGTCAATTTTCTCTTTTATGTGAATGATTGTTTTAAGAAATTAAACAAAAGCAATTTGATCCAGTTATAAAATGCTTAGAATTCAATGCAAAAAATGTTATATATTTTATTCAAAGGGTTCTAGCATAGTACGAGGGTGAATCAAAAAATAATGTAATTTTTTTGTTTTATAGAAGAAATCGGTTAATGGGGTCACCCATTTGCCAGACGTTTTGACCCTTTTAACTGATTGACCCCTTTAACCGTTATAGTCCAAAAATAGGTTTGTCGGGAGCGTGCGTCATTCTAAGGGAACACCATTATATTACTTGGTAGCAATGGGCTCTAGAACTGCGTCATGTGATCCTAATACCGTTTAAAATATACGTGAACTGGTTTGTTTTTGCAAACCTAACTGTCTCCGTTTCTGTACAGTTTAAATTAAATTATGACGTTTTCTTTGAGAACACCACCGTTTGTGAGGAACGAAACTTATTTTTAGAAACTTTAATTTACGGGGACCACACACTTTCTTCGTACCTCCCTTTAACATTTTTACGTACCGCATATCTAACAACAACTCGGCGCGTTAGGAAATTAACTTTGCTTCATGCAGTGTTGTGTGTTTAATTCCTTTTGTCTAACGTTTTGCATTAACGAGACTCCAACCATGCAATGGTAGAAGTTTAAAGTGCGATGTGACTACAGTTTGTTGTTTTTGTTTCAACCACACTGCTGCGCGCACGCCTGTCGCTTTATCTTTTGTTTACTTAAAGACGCAGACAATTACAAATCCGCAAGAAACAGAGAGGAGTTCGCTTTGTGGCAGGCGGCAAGCCTGGTCTCGCAATCGTTTCCCACGCATTTGGGCATCTGGCCAAAGAAAAAAGATTAATGACATGTTTTACTTTGTCTTGCGATTCGTTTCTCTCGATTTCCGATGTCTGGCCAAAGAAACACATACCGCGAGTTGAGCGAAAAATGACCCTATTATTCGATAAGCGTGAGTCTATTAACTGGTTGTTTTATTTAACATTAGATAGGATTTGGTTCGGGGTTTCGGATTTTGAGTCTATAAACCGATTTACCCGTTTAAGCAGTACCCGATTAACTGATTTCGTCTGTATTAAAATACAGAATGCCACAAAACAGATCATACATCAAAATTAAGCTACATGTTAGAGGTTCACACTGCTATTTCTGAACAGAGTCACCATCATGTTCAATAGGTGTGTTCCACCTTCAAATGAGGGCATGTATTCCAGTTTTGTAAAACTCAGGTGATTGCTTACAAAGCCAATTCTTGACAGCAATTTTTACTTTCACATATTTTTTGAAATTCACACATTCTTTGACAGGCTAATAAATGGTGATAAAACTTGGGTATGTCATTATGAACCAGAGTCCAAAAGGCAATCAATGGAATGGTGCCATACGTTGTCTCCAAAACCAAAAAGTTTAAGGCACAAAAGTCAGCTGGAAAAATCATGGCCACTATCTTTTGGGATGCCCAAGCAGTTATTTTTGTTGATTTCTATCAAGGTAAACATTATGGCAATGATAAAAAAGTGAAAATTGCTGTCTAGAATTGTTTTCATAAGCAACCTCCTGAGTTTAACAAAACTGGGATACATGCTTTCATTTGAAGGTGGAACACAACTATTAAATGATATGTTAAGAAATAGCAATGTGAACCTCTGAGATGCAGCTTAATTTTGATGTATGATTTGTTTCGTGGTGTTCTGTATTTTTAATATAACAAAAAAATTGCATTACCTTTTGACTCCACCTTGTATTAACATGATAAATAAAGTTATACTATGTCATTTGTAAAATTTTGGTATATTTAGAAACAAAAGTTAATACTTTAAATTTCGGTTAATTAATATGTTTAATAATGTTTAACTCTTGAAAGACATTTTGATAAAGTTTAACTGCTTTATTTTTTGCAAAGTTTTTGAACAATTTGAATGTAAAATAAAACTTATGTTAAAACTTAGGATGCAGAATTTTGATAGGCATATTGAAAAAGATTACATTAGTTGATTTTTTTTGAAACTTTTTTATTATAAAATACAGAAGATACAATTAACTACATGGTAAATATTACATACAAACAGGATAGAATTATTGGATTTTGAATGCCTAGTAGAGAAAAATATAAAACAACTAGATTAAAGGGATTTAATCTGTTGTTTTATATTTTACAAAAAAATTTGGAACTAGTTATTTTTTTATTTTAGTTTAAAAGATCAAGGTAGGTTTTTTTAAAAAAAATTTAAATTTGGTTTTGATTTGATATAGTTCTTCTTTTAGTAAGCAAGGTTTATAACAAGGTTAAAGAAGAAAATTTAATTGTGTAACTGGAAGGTTGAAAATCAAATTAAGGAAGCTATTTTGGATAGGATTATATTGTGATTGCCAGATAGTTCAGAAAAGTTAAAAAGTGAGTTTTTAGAGAGAGATGCAGGTTTTTTAAAGATTTCACAAAGAAAAGATTCTAAAGAAAAAATTGGATATTTATTAAGACAGTCAAAGAATAAATGGTAAGGATTGTTTAATTCAATCCTGTTTTTAGCAAGTTTCATGCATCTACAGTTTCTGGTGTATTGCTTTTAAAAGTCAGAAAATGACGTTGTATGGTAGTTCTTAAAGGTTTTTATATTAAATTTACATGGTTATATTTGCAAAAAAAAAATTAACATATACTAGAATCCATGTCAAATAATTTTTTTTAGTGATTTAAATCATAGCCACTCAATAATTGTAGAAATTAGTTTTCTTTCTTTTCCAAAAAAAGCCTAAACTGTATTTTTGATACAGTTAAGAAACAATCACTCTAACTTGCTTTCTGAGATGTGAAGATAGTAATATCCATCAAATTTAATTTATTTTTTAAACTGTAGGCATATATTTGAAAAAATAATCTGGTTGACAAAATGAAAAACAAAATAAACTGTAATAGTTAATATTTTAATAAAGCTAGAACAATCAACAAGTGCTTTTAATGTTCACAAAATCTGGAAGCTAGCATTTGCAAATCTGAATGGACACTTTTAAAATTTTTATGTGTCAATTTCCAAGTGGCAGCATGCCTGAATGTATTAATGGTGCATGTGATCATATCGTCTTGGTTCAGATCCTACTTTTGTTACTCTGTTGTTTTTGTGAAAAAACACTTTATGGCTCTTTCCTCTGCTTGGCAGTCTTAGCAAGCATCTCTAAATTTCAATCATATCTCAAAGAAATATCTTGGCATCTCTGAAAGCAAGTTGGGGTAATCACTTGGCAGTTTCCTTAAGTAATTGTCTTTGATGTTTACCGCAAGTCAAGAAGATAAAAATTAAGGATGTTAACTAGTCAGAAATTACTATCATAAAGTTCTTTTTGCAACAACACATCAACATGACAAAAGCAAGAGTTGAACCAAATTTTTATCAATTAAAATCTTTGTTAAATTGATCCTTCAGATCACTCAGTTTTATCAGTTTCACGTGATTGAAATTTTGTTTCATATCAAAAGCATGAGCATGATTGCCAAAAAATATAAAATAAAATAATAGAATATCATTTTTTAATTTTGTTTGATAATTTTTTATTCCTGAATTAAGTTTAACAAATCTTCAACTATTTAGCAAATGTTGATATCACTTTACACCACTACAAGTGATAAATTTAACTGCACACAATTTATTTTTTTGTTAAATCTGCTTTTTTGCTATTTTGCATTTAGACATTTGTTTATTAGCTTTAAGCAACTAAAGTGGTGTTTGCTTTTGCTTAAATTGTTTGTGACTTTGTTTTAATAGTATTAATAACAAAGCAATGAAAAATTGTGGAATTTTTCGTGATTTAGTTTTTATTTTTAGCACTAATTTGTTGTCTTTGATGTGATTTGATTAAAAAGAATCAATTTTATTGCATGCACTTTATTGTTGCACTAGTACATTTTATATTTCTAAGTCATATTTTGATATAGATTATGAAATTTGTAGTAAATTTTAGTATACATGTTAATTCCAGAACAGAAGTAAAGTTTGCCAAATGATCAAGAGGCCAAAATTGAATTCTAATAAATATTGATAAGTTTCAAGAAAACTTTAAAATAATTATTGATTTAAGTTTTAGTTCATTTGATTTTTAGTAATTAAAAAATGAATATTTCTAATTATTTTTAATACCAAGTATAATTAACAAAACTATTTTTATACCATACATATTAATAATGTTTTAAATCAAGCATTTCATAAACTTTTATATGCAGGTTGTACTTGCATCACTTTTTAAAATTGTGATTAAATCAAAGATTTAATGATTATAGATGTTGTGTTAATTGAATTTAAATATTAAAATATAAATATTGCAGGTAAGATCAGCAGTTTAATATTTTAAGATTCTAATTGCTTTTGTGATAAATTTAGCAACTTTGTTCCAGGAAAAAACTTTAACTTATCGTCAAGAAGAGTAATGATTCTGCAATGTTTAAAAATATTTTTTCTTGTAAACTTATTTATAAATTTATAGTGCACTGTTGTAACCTCCTGCCTTTAAGTAAATAGCATAAAATATCAAATATTCACTTGGAATAGTTGATTATAGATGTTAAAACAGCGCATTCTAAAATTATTCACCAACATGTGCATTTATTGTATACTGTAAGAATAAATATTTTGCATAGGATTTTTTTGATCACACTGATGCAACTTGCCATGTACAGTTTTGTGAAACTTTTATAACTAGTAACATGTTAATTTTTTTACTTTTTATTTGTATTTTGGCCCTCTGATGTAATTTTTTGTCATGAATAGCCAAAAATATTTGACTAGCTTATGGTACATTTTTATAAGCATATTTTTGTCCAGTTTAAAAACGTCAAGATAGTGTTTGATCAGATTCAAAGCAAATTTTTTCAGGGTTTTATTGATTGGTTGCTAACCCAATAATTAAGTTGACTACCATATTTAACTCCAGCAATAAATGCTTAGTTTAAAGTTTTCTAAATGTGTGAAATCTGTGAAAGGTGTGAAAATCACAATTTGTGACATAGATATAAAGAAATTACAAAAGAGCATTGTGATGTCACATTACTACTTCAAAAATTTAAAAAATCAAGAAATTTGTGCAAAAATCAAAAAAAAGCCTTATCAAATCTAAGAGTTAAAGAAATATATTTTTAATGTTTTGATGCTTAAAATTCATTTGAATGATTTTTTTTGTCTAACAAAAGATTTATTCTATGTGTTTACATGTGTGAGCACACTACAATGACTGTATTAGCAACTTTTTGTTTTTTCTAAATATGGAGTTTTTTGCTGTTGATACAAGCTTTATCTGTAGTTGTTTTTCAATGACACTATAATGAAGCAGGACTTCTTGGTGGGATGCTTATGGTGGCATGCCATTTTGGCAGTGTGATAATGCAGTGGCTGAAATAAAGATATGGTTACAATTACAACCAATTTGTAACATTTAAATAACATTGAAAAACACTATTGCCAGGTTTACACAGCCAATTGGCAGTAACTGTTTGCTTTTGTTTTTTTAATTAGCAGAATTTTGATAAATTGTTATGTGGAAGTAGTAGATTTTGTGTTTGTCAGTTGGCAAAAGAATTTAAAAACAACAAGAAAAATATGGCAGTGATCAAATAGTTAAACTGGTTACAAATCTTTTTAGATTAAATTTCAATGGTTAAGTTTTTTCTGTTGCTTACACTGATGTTACCAAGTAACAAATAAGTTTATTAGACAGAGTTAGCAGCAAATAAATTTATTGGACAGACCTTAAAAATGCTATTTAATTAATTACAGATTTTTTTTATGCATTCTATTAATCCAATAAATTTATTCGTTATTTGGTATCATTTTGTTGGTAAATTTAGTTGGTGCCAAATAATGAATAAATTTATTGGATTAATAGAATGCATAAAAAAATCTTTAATTACTTTAATACATTTTTATGGTGCTTTGTTTGTCTAATAAATCTATTTGTTATTTGATAACATCAGTGTAAGCAACGGAAAAAAAACTTAGCTATTGAAATTTAATCTAAAAAGATTTGTAAAGATTTATAAACTGTGTAAGCATATCTCTACTCCAGCTGCCAAATGGTCATGCACCAAAACAGCCCACCATCAAATAAGCACAGTGCCAGAATGTTCCATTAAATTGTTTGCTGCTGAAAAGTTGTGCCACTATAATAAGCAACAGTTTTATAATAGTATTTTGCTATGGATTACTTTCTCTTAAACTAATGGATCACATTGTTAATGGCATGATTTTTAGCTCTTCTACTTTTGTGCATAACTCCTCATTAACCCATTAAGCATTAAACTCTCTAAAACATTTGCTTGAATTAAAACACTAACAATGTTATATTAAACAGTTTATATTAAAAAACACTAACAATGTTAGTTTTAAAAAATCATTACAAATTTGTATTTTAAAGCTCAAGTTTTTTTGTGAAAATAGCAATACAAAGGGATTATTCTGGTGATGAGCTGCAATTATCTTTTGTTTGACTGTCACAAACTCAACATTTGTTATTATTAATAAATAGCGATATTTACATGCAAAAACATACAAAAACACTTAAGCCACTGATTTTTGTGTAAAGATATTCCATAAAGGTTATGCTAAACTGCAACACTGACAAAACAAAAAAATTATTATGCTCTTTAAAAGTGAGTGCATTATAATTATCTTCCCATCATGTCAGGCTCAAAGTTATTGTCTTTGATTATATAAAAATTTTATTTTGTCTGAAAGATTTTGAACAATACAATTTTTTTAAATTAAAGTTGGGTTTTGAGTTATTTAATTCTTGAGTGTTTGATTATTGTTTTTAACTTTTTAAAACTTTAAATTTTTCTTTAATTAAGTGCTCTATGCCTATTTGTAACTTTTTTCAACTTCATCGCTTTACCAAATATAATTTTTTTTTGACCTTTCATATATACAATATATATAATATATATAACAATGTTGGAAAAACCAGTTCTTCTAATATAATCAGTATAATATATATACATATATTTGAAGAAATTCTGGGTTATACAGAATTTAAAAATAACCAATGGAATTGATGTAACCATTAACTTTTTCAATTTTTGGTAGACTTTGAAAAGACTGTTCTTCCTAAGAATTCTTTTGGCCAACTCTTGTCAGAAGAAATCGTTGGCAAATGACGAACTACATGAAAAATGTGGTTTATACAGAATTGGAAGCATTGAAAATAATGGTGTCTCTGATTGTTGGAAGAAAGAGAGGATGCATTTGGTTGCATGCTCACTTGCACTGGAAGCAAGAAAGCTTCAATCCATAAATGAACTCTTTCTGGTGACAAAGAGAGGGTTCAAGAGACTCTATGAAGGTGGCTTTGAGCATTGCCAGATGAAAATTAAATAGTAGTAAATATCAAATTTTTTTGCACAAATCTTGTTGTCTAACAAAGGTTGACCAATCTGAAATAGCCAAATCTGAAAAAAGGACCATTTTAAGTGAATTTACATCGGTGTCTGGTTCATAACTTATCTAATTATAGTCTTTCTGAAGTTGAAATCTTGTTCTCATTAGTGACTTGACTTCTACCTTCCACCCACCCACCCACATCAAGTAAGAAGAAGTATTAGCAGAATTTGAAGTGCTGATTGGTCGGTGTTGTTGTTGCCCCTCCTCCAAGGATATCTTGGAGTCACCTCTTAACTCAAAGAAGCCAATCTAGATTCCTACTCTTGTATTACCTCTACTGCTTCTAAAGGCTTTTTCCACTGACTATTAGTGTTTTGTTGTGTTGATACTTGACTACAGTTAAAGGGGTGATTATTGTCATGTTGTATGACAAGCATAGTGGGCATTGTAAGATGTAAATTTTGGGTTCACTGTATGTAGGTAACTTTGCAAGAGTGGTGATTTGTTGGCTCTGAGCTGTGCCATTTTTGTATGGATGTGACGTGGTAATGTTTGTTCTGATGAATGAATATCATAAGGTGTGGTGTTTTTTCTAGAACTGAAGTATTGTGAGGTGTTGATAGCGTGAATGTGTTGGAGGTTTTCTGTACATTCCTCAGTTGTTATGTTTGGTTCTGAGATAATGATGTTACTGTGCTCATTGTTATAAAAGATTGTGGCTTTCATGTTTCTGGGCAGATCTGAGTATGCATAAAGAACATGTAAAGGCTGTCAGAAGTTAGTTGAGTGGTTAGAATGCCAGGATTGTGATTGACAGATCTGGTTCAAAACTTAGTCGTCCCGTTCTGTTGTGTCCTTAGGAAAGACACTTTATGGCACATTCCCTTGCTTGGTGGTCTTGGCAAACAGTTCTAAATTTAGTCATATTTCTATTAAATTTCAAGTGCTGATTGGTCAATTGCAACATCATTTACCCATAAGCATGATAGATTTTTTGCTAGATTGATTAATTTGGCTCATTGGTTCTATGACTTGTCCCTTAAAAAATATGATCTTCCTGCTTAAAGAAGACCCAGCTAGTTGGTAGTTCAAAAGTACCAACTTCTCTGCATCAGTGCAGTGAATCTCCTGCAGTAGGATGACGAGTGCCTCAGACTGCATAGCAAGATGATGAAGAACGTTCATCTTGCTTGCAGTGAGGCTTTTGACGTTCACCTGAAGAATAGTGGGTTTTTCGAACTTGTTGGCAATGTGCCCTGAAAAGCTGTCCTGGCATCCTGGCATTGCCCTGTCTTGAAAAGGAGTTTTCTGACTAGCAGACCCACACTGAACATCAGAATGGGTTGATACCCTTTCGTTTTGGTAGGTTTGGTTTCGGTCTGTCATTTTTAACACCAATAAACAGACTTACTCAGGGCCCAGGCTGCGAGAAAGCACCTACCATCTGGGTTAGCTCTCCAGTGAAGTCAGCAAAATCAAAAAAAAGCTCTCATCAGCAAAATTATTAAAAATATCTTATGACAACATGGTTATGCAGAAGAAGTCATTATTTACAGAATTAAAAAGAAGATTTCAAATTTTCATACATCCAAGTGATTTGGCCAAGAAAAGTGTCTGGTATATTTCAATTATCTTGGATTAGAAATATTTCCCTTAAATATAAAAAACAAACAAAGTCAACAGTCAACAATTGTTTCAAATCAGCGTTGGCAAGAATGATTTTCTCTTTAAAAAAGATGTTACCTTCTCTTAAAAAGGATGTTTTACCTGCTCATAAGTAAAGTAATCTTGTATACAAATACACTTGCCACTGTAATAATGCATTCGTTAGTAGAACAACCCAGCAACTGGAAAAATAAATTTGACAACATGTTCCAAAATTTGTTAGAAATCAAGTTAAACCTCGAAAAAATCTTCCAAAATGGCAATGTAAATCCACTCAAAATGGTCCTTTTTTCAGATTTGGCTATTTCAGATTGGTCAACCTTTGTTAGACAACAAGATTTGTGCAAAAAAATTTGATATTGACTACTATTTAATTTTAATCTGGCAATGCTCAAAGCCACCTTCATAGAGTCTCTTGAACCCTCTCTTTGTCGCCAGAAAGAGTTCATTTATGGACTGAAGCTTTCTTGCTTCCAGTGCAGAGCATGCAACCAATTGCATCCTCTCTTTCTTCCAACAATCAGAGACACCATTATTTTCAATGCTTCCAATTCTATATAAACCACATTTTTTATGTAGTTCGTCATTTGCCAACGATTTCTTCTGACAAGAGTTGGCCAAAAGAATTCTTAGGAAGAACAGTCTTTTCAAAGTCTACCAAAAATTGAAAGAGTTAATGGTTATGTCAGTTCCATTGGTTCTTTTTATATATACACACACACACCCATATATACACAATATAATAATGCAGCATTGTTTCAATTCTTTGTTTATTATTAACATCCATTAAAATTTTTAATAAGAGTGGTGATCTTTTTAGATTCATAAAAGATGATAACAATTTGTTGTTCCTTAGAATCTGCTTTTAGCTTGAGCTTTTTTATTTTTACAGATATCAAGAAATCTATGTGATGTCATCATCAGCATCATCATCTACTCATTTAGGAAGAAGAAGTGATCTATCTAAAGTTCGTTTGACAGGTAGTTTTTTTACCTTGGTTAAATTCTAAATAATTTTTGAATTACGTGCACTTTCTTTATGCAATTTTTTTGCCTATTGCAGCCAAATTTTTGACTGCAAATTTATAGCAGGCTGAAATCTGATGACCTTTTTTTTTGATCTTCACTTAAATTTTAACCATACAATTATGAATTATCTTTTTTTGAAGACTAGAATTCAGACATCAAATTCATTAAAAAAAAGTCTTTACATTAATTGGGTGGTGATTCTCAGAGAAAACTGCTCCAAAAATCAAAATCATGGTTTTTTTTTGGTCTTCAACTAAAATTAAGGCATGAATTCTAGTTGCCAGCAAGGTAAATTTACAAATTTTTTTCTATCTCTAAATGAAAATGAAAATCAAAAAAAGTCTACATATTGGAAAAGATCGTTACATTAGTTTTTGCAAAAAAAAGCTCATGTCTTTTTCTTAATGAAACTTTAAAACCTTTTATAACTCTAAAATTGTTGAATTAATTTAAATTCCAAGATGATTATGATTAAAAATTCCTTATGATTAAAAATTCCCGGAGATTGGGCAGCTATGATGTAGATTGTGCTTTTGTGTTTATTCACTTAAGATTTTTTTTATGTTTATATTTAGATTACTTTCATAAGCTTTTATTTGAGTTATTTTATTTATGTCATTATGTAAATGCTCAGAAAAGCTTTCTTAATATATTTTTAAAGGATAAAACTGTGTTTATTAAGTTTTGTAAATTGTGATATCTTGGTGATGGAATTTTTTAGTTTAAACTTAATGTGACATACAAGACTATATTTGTGACATTACAGCAAGAGATATTTTGCAATATTGTACTAGATGCAAATTGCAAAAATTCAGACCTTTGATTACTCATGCCAATGTAAAATTTGTGAGTATTTGCTGGTTTGAAAGATTGTTGCTATGGGCATTGCTGCAAAGAATTTTTCATTTTTTCAAGTGGTATGGTAGAATTATTACCTTACCGTAAATTATTTTTTAAAAATAATTTCTTCATCTATTTTTCGATATATTTTTCGCTATTCCGAAATGTCATTGCAGGGCATGGGCTGTTATAAGCAATTAATCAGAAAATTTTGGACCAATTGAAAACTATTATATAAATTATCTAATTTTTGGATTGTTTGGTCATTGCCCAACCTTGCAAACTAGCAAATACAAACAAATTTTACATTCACCTGTCCAATAATCGAAAGTCAGGCTCCAACTTCTTGGCACCAACTATTCATACAAAAACTTGGTGTGCACTCACTCTTTTTGTAGATTAATTTGCCATCAATTTTTTTGTTAAACTTCGCTATTCTACAACAGATTTCAATTAGACTTTTTACAATTTCTATTATATCATGTTGATCATTGATTTACAATCTTGTATCTGTAATCCTTTTGCAGGTTATTCAGCAGTTTAAGTGTATGTATATGTGTTTGTATTAATACTTTAACTTGCAAATCTGAAACTAATTTAATTTGTCAAATTTGTTGTTTGTACTTGTTTTAGAGTAAGTAATGATTAAGCATACAGCCTAGTTGAAAAATGACCACAATTTAGTGTTTTTGATACAGCAATCCAACAACAACCCTGTCTCTAAATTTTTTTGTATAATGATTTATTAAGTTGTTATGTTGTATGTACAGTTGTACAGTATTATCTATGGTGTGCTCTTATATCATTTGCACAATTTTTCAGTCTATTTGAGAGATTGTAGGCCCTAATTATGTCATTAAAAAATTCTAATGTGTCAATTGATGCAAAAAGTTTGTTTTCATATCCTGCATGTATGACTTTTTAACTTATTCAATTTAGTAGGAAATTCATGTACTTGTATATAGTTTTACAAAAGATAGGTAATTCTTTAAAAGATGCTTGAGGCTACCAGACTGATGTTAATGTACTGTATTTTGCCTGGGTGTGCTTAGCAAAAAGGTAGTTGCAAGGAATGCAAAAGTTAGGTAAACATTTATTTCTGTTTAATCTTGGGCTTATTTCTGATTTAAAATATAGTATATTATCATTGAAGTGCTTTTAACAATTTTGTTCCCTTAAAATTAAACTCTAATTAAAATTGGATTTCATCTTCATTATCATCAACATCTTCATCAATGATAACCTTGACTTGCAAAACAGTGTTAAAGGCATTCAACATATATAACCTATCAAGCGATTACTGGGACTAGTTTTTATATATGTCAGAATTTTAATGTTTGGTTAAAATTTATCATTTGCTTCTTTTTGTTATAAAACAATATGACTGTTGTTTAGAGCAGCTTAATTAGACTCCAAAGCATGGAAAAGTGTTAAGTGTTTTTTTCTGAAGATACAAAAGCATGGTAAAAATAGGATTGGACCAAAGCCATGTTGATCGAGGTTGCCATCTGAACAGCACCTCATACTTTTGGTTTCGCTGATAATATTGCGTTAGTTAGTCTGGGCTTTTTTGCATTGTGCTCCTTGTATTTTTAAATAATGAGGAAAATTTAAGAATATGTTATTGAAAAAAATGTATAGGTTGTAAATTGAAAAAAGTGATAAGTATGATCATATTACACTGAACGTTATTGTGTTTGTAGAAGTTTTTGTGTATGACACCATAAACGTATTTTTTGATAACACCAAATAATATTACGGTTAATGTAAAAACAATTGGTCTCGCCGTGTATGATCATATGTGCAAACAATCTTAGAGCAAGCAGACTGACAGTCTCTGGTGAGAACGTAAAATTGAAACTATGGTCACCAGTGAGCGCAGGTCGGTGTGCGTATTGCGCAATACCGCAGAGCCATTTTTGGTGATGTCTGCTCTCGACTCGTACAAAAACGATTATGTATAAAACAAGAACGATAATCACCGAAGCCAATCTAATTTTTTTAATGAGATTACAGTGTAAAAAATTTAAAAAATTAACCACAATAGACAAAATTTAATAACTAGTCACAGGATTCGTAAAAAAAGAATAAATTTGCATCCTGATGGAAAGTCATTGAAAATAGGAAGAATTAACAATCTGTGTTTGTAGAGAACTGAAAAAATTGAGCTGTAGATTCTGTAGTTTAAGCCTGTTGCTGATCATTTTTGAGATATTCAGTTGTTAAAAGTTGTTGTACCCGTATCATAACAATGCAAGTTTCGTTTTCTTTGATTTTTTACTTTTTGATTTTTTATTGCTAATCAAATATGTCCTGTATTTAATACCATTAATCTTATTCTTCTCCATTAAACTCAAAATTGTTGACAGCGTGGCTGAGTAAGTAGGAGCGTCTTATTGGTGGTGAACGCAACCACGGACGGTGTCAGTTTAATACCCACTTGCATCATTGTTGTGTCTTTAAAAAAGATACTTTACGGCACATTTTGTCTGCTTTGAGATCTCAGTAAACAGTTTTAAATTTCAGTCACATTTTTTAGTAAAAACTAAAAAAAAATTAAAAATTTCAAGCGGACATCAATATCTTTAGCATTTCTAAAAGCAGGCCAGGGTAATCGCTTGACCATTACTCTAAGTTAAATGCCTCTGACGTTTTCTTGGTAGTCAGAAGGATAAATAGATTTAAAATATAAAAAAGAAATAATAAACGCGGTGATGAAACATAAAATTTTCGCTAATAAATCGCTGTGCACTTTTCGAACATGCTTCATCACGTGCATTCGAGCCAAGCATTAAACTTGTGACCCTCTTGTATCCAACTAATACTGCAATTTGTGTATTTTATTATTCGTAAACGAAATTAATATTTACTTTAAAAAAAACGAATTCTATATGTTTTGTTTAGTCTACTTCTATTTTTAAAACCCTTGATATTGCTGACATCTCGCTTTTTTAATAATCCATATTATTAGACCAAAAAACATTCGCTTAGAATGAAAGCATGACTTTTGTATGTTTTTACTGATTTTGTAAAAGCACTAATCCCATAAGCTCTTCGCATGCCTAAAATTCTATTCTCTATATTTATACCTTAATAATATTCTCTAATATTAGCATCGATACTTGAACATCATGTGCGTCCTTAATTTACTTGAAAGCGGCTTAACAACGCCGGCAGTTTCGATCCAACTCAGGTTCAAAAGCAGCGCGTTAGATTTAGCAATCTGATTTCAAATATTAATAGTTATTTTTCGGTCGTCTTTAGAATTTGTTTTTGTTTTTAAAATTAAGAACGTTATACTACACTTGGAAGGTGTAAGATTATCGTTATTTGCACGCCCTGATTATCGTTATATGCAACTGGGTGATTTTGTTAAAAAAAATTTTTTTATAAACTGCGTAAAAAATCAGATATATAACAAATCCAGGATGATGGGAAAAGGATTTGAATCAATCCGAATCCTACAACTTTCAAATTATATCTTTGATTGTTTATTTTGGAAAAAATTTAAAAGCAATTTTTCTTTTTTAGTGGTTACTTGATATTTGAACAATTTTTACAAGACTTTTATTTAATCTTTACTTTTACGTGACTTTTACGCACAACTAAATTTACCGTTGCTTATTTTTTCTAAATTCGTATTTGTGGTCCACCAAATAACAAATTGTTCATTTAGTGGTCCATAAAGTTAGCGAGCACTTTAAATTGCCCATTTGTTTTGCAGCATATGTCAAACCAAGTAGATTTATTTTGTTTTCACGAAAAACGAATTGCTTGGCAATATATTGTTTTTATTGAAATAAGTTGCCGGTACTTTGATATGTGCAATAAAAGAAATCAGCGTTTCTGTTACTTTTTTTTGTAAACTTAATCTTCTTTTAAAAATATAAAAAACATTTGCTTTCGTCTTCCAATAGTTTGCTTTTGCGGTTTAGTAAACCCTTCTAATGTTCTCCAAAATTAGTTAACCCCTACTTGTTGACCAGCGTAGCACAGTTCGCTTAAAAGATACAGCGTCAGTATAATAACGGGAAACCGATTGGCATGGACTACTTGCAACACCAAAACCTCTAATTAAAATCCGAGCTCATACGATTAGCGTTTTTGATAGTGATGTCTCTGTCGTACTGTGACGTCTGATCGCGACTCAAAGCGTCGGTTAATGTGACGAAACAATCCGAGTCATTCAGCCGTCTGAGCCTACTTTGCTATGCGCTCATTTCCGTTGTCTGTGTTGGCGAGTTGACACCGCGCTCTTGTGTTGCCAGTCAAAAGTAACTAGTAGTTAAACAAGTGAGCAGGTGTTTCGATTTTAGAAACGATGTTGTTACTGTTTGCTGATATACCGTTTTTGTGCCCTGTTTATGAGCCAGATTTGTTCATCAATTTTTATTTTTAAGGTCAAGATACTGGAAGGTTTGGCGGTTTCCTTTTTACTGATTAATAAAATAGTCTTCGTAATTTCTTCGTCTGACAAAAAAATCAGTTCTTTGAATTTAGATCAGCTAACTTGTTGCAGAAAATTTTTTATGAAGACAGTTTTTCAAATTGTTTATAGCCAATCGTATTGATAAAAAATTATAGATCCTTTGGAACTGTTTAGATAAACTATAGCTTAGGAATAGATTGACTACGTTAATTCTAGCAATTATTAACATTCTAGTGTTATGTTTTTTTTCGCTTATAAAAATCATTTACTTTTCATTACCGATCATTATTAGAATATAAATAATGAAGGTGATTTTTCGCAATGAGTACGTTTTATGCGCAGTTATGTATTTTCAAAACTAAAAAATATTTCGATTATTTGTGATTTCTTTGCTTGGTTGGTCAGGAGAAGCTACTGTTGCATTACATTGTCTTTGGAAATTCATACTTTTGATCTGACCAACCATATTTTTTATTTGCCATTAAGTTTTGGCAATTTGACTGTTGTTTTTTAAAGATGTTAGGAAATTACTATCTTTCTAGATTTTTTAAATTAATTTAAGTATCATTATAATTTATTGAATTTGAATGTACTTATTCAAAATTTTTTTTTATATGATACCAACTTAGTTTCATACATTGTCAGAAATGTTTCGTAATTTTAGAGTTATTCAATAGGTATCTTGTATTTTTTTTATTCCAATTTTTTTCTATATATGCGACAGAGTTTAAATTAAAAGTACCAGTATATTATTTAATTGAATTTCGTTAGGTGTTGCATGAATTGATTTTTGAGAATGATCAGTAGTAACCACTGACCTCGTAAACGTTTATATAATCAATAGAGTTTGTTATATATTTTCTCAATTAAAAAAATTGTATACATTTTTAGGGCTCGTTTTCACTACGAGCGTTGACGGGAGTATTCTCTGTTTTTCTCATTGATTTTTTTGCTTCGCTTAGCGCTTGAGCGCGGAAAGAACAAAAAAAAATCAATAAAACAAACAAAGAATACTTTTGCCGACGCTCGTAGTGGAAACAAGCTTTTATCGTTAAGAGGTTATTATTTTTGAATCGAAGTCGACAGATGTTTAACTTTTTTGAGTTTGTTTGCCACGTTTATTTGCCATTTTACTATTAACGAATTGCCTTTTTGTTGATTGCAAAATTGGTAATAGATTTTGTTTATTCGATAAGTACAATTCGAGGTTTGGTGGATTTTATTTCAGATTTTGTAACGAAAAGCATCCTGTGTCTTGTTTCAAGCAGGGTGTTGTTAACTGCAATTTTTATGTCCACTCAGCAAAACTTAATTTCAATTATTATTGACTTTTTACAATGAATGTCTGTCTGATTGTGGAGGTTGGAAAAGGGCCTGCTCCACAACAACGTTTGACTCATTGTCTGTCACTTCGAATTCAACAGATGCGGACAGTGTCACGTGGTTCGATATGTCTAGATTGCTCTATCATGAGATGCGACGGTAAAGCTTGCACAGATAAACAATACGCCAGGTTTTTAGAAGTTGTTATCTGCTCAGCATTTAATGCGTTGTCTGCCTAGACGATTTAACCTTTGGTTTAGCACTAAAACAGACACCAGTTTTATCGAGTTTCAGACGTGCTATGTCATTTTTGTGGTGAATTGTTTTTATGTCGACACTGGTGATAAATTATTTATTCGTCTAATTTACGTAATGTCTGAGAATTAAATTCAAATACTTAAGTTTAACTCTCGAATAGGTAGCCTATAAGTATAATTGTTGTTGCTAATTAATGGGATTCAATATAAAATAGTTTTTATGTAAGCATTTGTCTTTGCATAATGAGCTGCTTAGATTTAAATACAACAAAATTAAACGTTTATTCGCGGTTTGATACTTATAGCTGAATACATTACATTAGACCAGGGGTGGGCAATTTACGGCCCGCCGGCCGGATCCGGCCCACCTCAGGGTTTCATCCGGCCCACTTGTGCCTGCCGAAACTACAAGTATAGTTTGGGTGAATATAGATTTCCGTTGAAAATATTGATAAAAATAAACGAATCGTTGGCTAAAATAAATACCGCAGTTTTCTGCGTATTGTCGGCACTTGAGTATAATCACAATGATTTTGAAAAAAAGCGAAAATGAAGACTAAATCGGAGTGAAGACTTTTTTCTTTTTAGAGATCACTATTTTTTTGGGAGAAAAAAGTGAAACGAAATCAAAGCCCTTTTTTTCAGAAAACACCAATTTTTGGAAATTCTTGCCTCAGGCCCCTGAGTTTGAATATCCACCACTGATAATGAAGATCAATATTTTTAGAGATTACTATAATGCGGCCCGCAAATAAATTCAACTTCCGAATGTGGTCCTCGAACTAAAATATATGCTCACCCCTGCATTAGACCCTATCGAGAAGACAATGGTATTGGCTGTATTATTAATTTCAATGTCATTCATTGCACGATAAGTTTTAAATTCACTCCCTTGTCTGATATTTTTTGAAATGCAGAATATTAAGAAAACCTTCTAAATATGTTTTAATTCGCATTCTTAGTAGAGTTATACTTTTTCTGTATCATAAAGGTCCTATTTGTATATTGTTTAACATTTAACAAAAAATAAAATTCAAGAATCAAGACAGTTATACCCAATATGAACAGCACAACCCAACATCAATATTAGGAATTTTAGAAAAGATCATTACCTTTTTCATTTTTACTCTACTTGAAGTAATTTAAACTAATTTTTGACATCTTTTTTGTAACATTTGTTAAAATTAAGTTTGACAACATCTACAAAAAAATAAAATCTGGCCTTAAAAATTCCACGCATTTGTTTAGTGTGTATTTCTTATTACTTGCTGGCACATTAACTCGTTAATTTGTTCAAGTAAATATCGTAGTTTGTACCTTAATCACCAGCTAGTAGAACGCCTCCGGGTTGTGTAACAACATTCTATTGAAGTGAAGAAATAGTAATTGAAATTGTGCGTGCTTGTAGAACTAGAAAGTTTGAAATACTAGGGTCAAGTAGCGCGGTAGCAGACTAATTGCCGCTGTTTTGGCAATTTTGGCTAAATAGCAGGTGTGTCGAGTCTATTAATTAACTTGATGGAAAAAAAAGCTGCTTTCACTTCTATCACCTGGCCGGTTTGGTTGAAGACGAATTGGTTGGATTTCTTTCATGTCATGCAATCGAATATTTTAAAATCAGAAGCCAACCTATTTCAATTGTATTTATTTCAAATTTGTTTCAGCGACTTAACTTTAAATTTCTACATGTATACAGGCATGATGTTGATACTAAAAATTGATACGTAGTAGAAATGTGTAGTTAGCTGCTTACGGCTTAAATTTGTCAGAATGGGCGTCAATATGTTTGAGGTAAAAAAAATTCGGGTCACAGGTGAGTTTTAATCTAAACTAGGTCCTGTTACTTATTTAGTTTGTTACATAATCTAAGAAACAACTGAAATTAAATTTCAGAGATGTAATTGTTTAAACGAAGTTATCTGCGCGCGCCGGTCTATTGAAACATTTGTTATAGTTTTGTATGTTAAAAAATGAGCTTATGTGGAAAGTGTGAACTAGCTAGATCAGCAATTGAACCAGCTACTAACCTCTATTGCGTAGTAAGCAGTAGAATTAATCTGGTTTCGATCGAACTTCCACCGAACTTCTTTGTTTTTGTTAATTTCGTCGCGACTTGTACCGAACTTGGGTCCCTAGATCGTAAACATCGACGTGGCTCATGCTTTGTAAATGATAGTATTATGCGTCTTAAAGTTTTACTTTTTGTACCATAGCATTTGTAGTGATTATCAATTCGGTAGCAATACTATGTTCATAATACGCTCATTATATTTTTGTATTTAGTGCTTTCGATTCTTCTCAAGTTTTTCGTCGCATAGGTAAATGTTTAATTTATCTTCGTAAAATCGATAGCTTTAACTATTAACAGACCCGGAGTTTTTATTTAGAAAGGTAGCCTGCTCCAGAAATCAAATCCTTATCCTTCTATCTTATAGGTTTTGATGTACATTTACGTTAAATTTGTCTTATTTGAAAGAACTTGATTATGGTTACACGTGTTTCAAGTGTTAACTTATTAAACGCGGTGGAATTTTTTATTTAACATCTTCTTGTAGCAATTCGTATTTCATTCGGAGAACTTGTCTCGGAGAAAGTTTTTTCGATTGTGTTACTTGTTTGGAAAATAAAAATTAATTGCATAACCTATTCTAATACCCACCGGAATTGAACTTCACGCATGAAACCAAGTATGGATTGCCAATTTATGTTTTGGCAAACTTCACTAGAATAAAAACGTTTTGCGTTTTTGAATCTGGTAATGCGTTAAAAATTAATTCGAGGTTTTACCTGGTTGCTTCAATTAATTATTTTATTGTGAAATACTGCCATTAAACCTTAATGCGTTGAATTAATACTATGCTACGATGACTCAATCCCAAAAAATTTTTGTTATTTTAATAAATTATTTTTTTATTTTCATTCAAATAAAGTTAATTGATGTTTGTGAATGTGATTGTAATGTTTGGGTTTGAATTTTTTAACGTAGTTTTTTCATATTGGTAGAAATATCAACCAATTCAAATTCTCTGCTTTTGACTGCCTAAGAGGATAGATTGCTGGAATACTTGTTGCCTATACAGTATAAGATTATTCAAGCCTTGGCAAATATGCATACCGAGTGCTTACCACAGGCGCGTAGAAAGTTTTTGTCCTGATATTTGAATGTGGAGCACGTTACAGCAGGTCTAGATGGATCTGACGTATGTGTAGCCGTCAGAGCGTGACGACGCCGCATTCTTGTTTGGTGGTTTCCTACTGGCTTTGTCGCTTAAACATAAACACCCGCGCTCGAGGTTATGCTTGATATTCGCGGCTGCATTTGATTGATTCCTTTCGCGCTCGTTACAAAAGTGACATTTCTGACCAAGTAACCGTTGTTTGACTTGAAATTTTTGCTTGGTGCTTTTAACATTATTTTTATTGAAATCGTAATAGTGCTGTTCCGTGTTTTGCTTTTATTGAAAAAGAATAAAAACCACAAATAAAACAGACTTACTTTGGTATTTTAGGACAATCATTTTGGTTTAAGGAGAGTGGCGTGATGTGAACTTGAATGTTTGCTTGCTCTTTTCCTGGTTTGGTGTCTGGAGAAATATCTGTTTGTTTTGTCACAATCAAAACGTCGCCCCATTGCGTCATTGATCAAACAATGCGTCGATGTTATTTCACGCATCTAACCGTAGCAACTTTCTTAGTTCAAATTTATTTTGTATAAATCGTTCGCTAACAAGTTACATAAATATAGTTGCGATTTCAATGATTTGTTGGGGCTAAATCTGGTGTTAGTTCTTTTTTTACTAATCTTACTTTTTCAGCCTCTTTTTTTAAATGTTTTGCTGTTTTGTAAGGATTAATTAAAGTCAATTTTTTCTTTTGATATCAAATTGCTTGCGTACAATTATCAACCTTTATCTCTTGGGCTTAGTTGGGTCGTTGTTGGTCACGTTTTATTTGAAGTCGAAATAATAGCGCAGAACTAAAATTAAAATTTTTCTACAAGTTTTAGTCTGCGAGCTTTAAGGCTCGTTTCCACTATGAGCGTGGAATGGAGTATTCTTTGCTTCTTTTATTAATTTTTTGCTTCGCTTAGCGCTTAAGCGCATAAAGAAGTAAAAGAATCAAAACAAACAAAGAATGCACCACGCCACGGAAACAATGACGTTAATATATTTTATATTTTTCAGTATTTTGCGCCAAAAACATATCAAAAAGAGATTTCTTTCGTAAGTATAATATACTGAAACTGTTTACTTCAAAAACTTAGCTGTAACTTTTGCTTTCAGGATTACCTGATCCCGTCGCTAAGATATCCGTTGACGGATCTGGCCAATGCCACAAAACGACTGTTTGTAAGGCTACATTGGACCCAAAGTGGAATCAACATTATGACTTGTGAGTTGTGTTTTTTAACTTGCTCTGATTCTTTTTCACTGCGGTTGCTGCAGATACGTTGGAAAGTCGGACAGCATCACGATCTCTGTGTGGAACCAGCGCAAGGTCCAGAAGAAAAAAGGGTCGGGCTTTCTTGGATGCGTAACTATCATGTCCAACGCCATCAACCGACTTAAAGATACTGGATACCAGAGATTAGACTTATGCCGGAGTTCACGTGAGGAGCAGGATCCTGTCAGAGGTGAGCGATTTTCTATTGACATCGGTGGAACAGTTATTTGACACCTACGTTGCAGGACAAATCGTGGTTAGTATAGCTAGTCGTGGCATGGAGGAGCGAAGTTCCATTGATCCTGGTGCCGAATCCCGCCATCATCGACCCCCTAACACTCAGGTGGTAGACCCCCGTTCCATCCTTCCTCCACCTAATGAAAATGATCTGCCGGAAGGTTGGGAAGCCCGAGAGGTTAATGGAAAACTTCAGTATATAAACCATTATACCAGGTTCATAAATACAACATGGTGGTAAAAATCGTTGCTACAATCAATTTTTTAATAGATCGACTCAATGGGAGCGCCCTCGCACTCAGAGAAGTCGACCACGGAGCGCAATCCTTGGTGGGAGTGGCCAACCAAGGCCTAGGATGCCGAGTGAGGATTTGACGTCATCTCCGTCTTTTACCCCTCAGCGTGCCACTCCTGATCCATCGCTGTCACGTCGACGCCGTCATTTCATGACAAGAGACGAACTTCACGGCCCCGCCACACCTCTTCCAGAAGGCTACGAACAGAGGACGACTCAACAAGGTCAAGTTTATTTCCTGCATACGCAAACTGGGGTTTCATCTTGGCATGACCCCAGAATTCCCCGAAATTTAACCCACATCAATCCCGATGATTTGGGTCCTTTACCGTCCGGTTGGGAGTTGCGTTCAACCGCTACTGGGCGCCAATACTACGTAGACCATTCGAGTCGCACTACTCAGTTTACTGACCCCCGTATCGGAAGATATATTGGTCAGATGCAAAACCGAAGCAACGAAAGTGACGGGAACAACGGTGAGTATCGGTCAACTAGCTTGTGTTTTTATTGATCATTTTGACTCAGTAGACGGAGATTCATTTTAAAAAGTTTTTTTTTTCGGAAGGTTCTTCCCAAGACGCGCTACAAGATCCATCTCTTCCGCGCTACAAACGTGATTTGGCTTACAAACTCAAAGTGTTGCGTCGTGAGTTACAGTCGCAGCAACCACAAACTGGTCACTGCAGGATCGAAGTGAAGCGCTCAGAAACGTTCGAGCAATCATACAGGTGAATTATAAATCGTTGTTTTGTGTGTGTCTTAGCTCTTGTGTCTATGATGACTGCTACTTTTTAGAAGACGAAAGTTATTTTATTAAATTTGAATGCTATCCAGACGTCGTAATGTGGTTTCGTGTTTGTTTTCGTTGCAGCTTGATCATGAAGATGAAGCCAAAAGACCTTCGCAAACGGCTCATGGTCAAGTTCACCGGTGAAGAAGGCCTCGATTACGGGGGAGTGGCGAGGGAATGGCTTTACGTGCTTTCACACGAAATGCTCAATCCCTATTACGGACTCTTCCAGGTTAGTGACATCATTCTGTGTCGTCATGCTTGACCTAACTTAGTGTTGTCGGTAGTACTCCCGCGAGGACATCTACACCCTGCAGATCAACCCGGACTCGCACGTCAACCCTGATCATCTGTCCTACTTCCACTTCGTGGGCCGTATCCTGGGCATGTCAGTCTATCACGGCCACTACATCGACGGCGGCTTCACTATGCTTTTTTATAAGCAACTCCTTGGCAAACCTATCTCGCTCGACGACATGGAGGAGGTGTGCGTGTTTTTTATTTTCTATTTGCTTCCACTTATTCTTTCGCTTTCAGGTGGACCCCGACTTGTACAACTCTATGAAGTGGATTTTAGAGAACGACATCACGTGTGTGCTGGATCACACTTTCTGTGTCGAGTCAGACTCGTTCGGCGAACGTCGCACTCACGAACTTAAGCCAAATGGCGCCGAGATCGCAGTTACCGAAGCAAACAAGCGGGAATATGTGAAGCTTTACGTAAACTGGCGCTTTCTGCGCGGCATCGAAGCGCAGTTTCTTTCGCTTTCCAAGGTGAGGATCGTGTTTAATCGTAAAATGAAACTTCGTTCATGCTGGTTGCATTCTAGGGATTTTACGAATTGGTGCCTCAACACCTGCTCCGACCCTTTGACGAGAAAGAACTAGAGTTGATAATCGGAGGTTTGGGCAAGATCGATGTTGAAGATTGGAAGAAGCATACCAAGCTGAAACACTGCTCACTCGACTCGAACATTGTCAAATGGTTTTGGCGCGCAATAGATGACTTTGATGAAGAGTCCCGAGCGAGGTGAGTCGCAGCTATTTATTGTTTATGCTCATAAATTTATTTTTGCTTTGGGTAGAGTTTTGCAATTCGTCACCGGATCATCGCGTGTCCCATTACAAGGGTTCAAAGCACTTCAAGGATCAACAGGCACTCAGGGGCCCAGACTCTTCACCATTCAATATGTCGACGGAAATACTGATGCCTTACCAAAAGCTCATACCTGGTAGGTACCTGAGGTCGCATTATCCATTGTCGGGTGCCCAAACATTTTAAAAGTTCCAATCTTCAAAAAAGGATGAAATTTATCAACAATCTCTGTTTGATCAACATATTTATTCATAAAAAAACGGGCTTTATTTTTTTTATGAGCCTGTGCGCATTTTCTGACAAAGAATTTTACGGCCAATCATTTTATTGTCCCGTATATCGTTGTACAGACTAGCGGCAAGTAGACTATTACTCCTTTAAATAAGCCCATTACGCCTCTAAATTATATATTTGTCATGGCATTAAAAATGTCCCAATCCAGCGCGTTTGTTTGCGCGTATTTTAATCGAATAAATACGTATGCATTAATTGTATATTGGTTTTATCTCTATATTTATCCTCCTGACTCGCAGGAAAGCGACGGAGGCGCTAATACATAGGGTAAGCAATTACCCCGACCTGCTTCCAGAGATGCCAAGATATTGCTGTCCGCTTGTAATTTAATAGAGATATGTCTGTAATTTAGAACTGCTTGTCAAGACCACCAAGAAGGGGAATGTGCCGTAAAGTGTCTTTCTCAAGGACACAACAGGATGGCGCGAGTAGGTTTTGAACCGAGACCGTGTGTTGGTCACGAGTCCGGTGCTTTAACCACTCGACCACGCTGCCGACCATTATTAGAAGGCTTATTATATTAGTATTCGATTAGTGTTATATTAAAAGGCTCCGTAAGTTTTTTAGTCCGCGGCCAATTTTTTGTAGCTTAATAATATGTGACACAATCTGTCTGTAACCAAATCTAAAATTATATGATCAAATTTGCTCTGTCATACAACGTAAAATGTTGATGACGAAAGTTTGCAAGTTACGTTTCCACAGATTAAGTAATTTTTTTTGCTCTCAACAGATAAATTTTATACAACAAGCAATAAGTGACTTCAGAGAATTCGTTCTGGGCAACATGTGATGAATTGCAGTGTAACCCTACTGCAAAGGAGTTTTTGTTAAGAGATTTCTTTTTCCTAAACTGTTTGCCTGCAACAGCTTATGATCACAGTTTGTCCAGGTTTGAAGTTGCCATCTTATGAACTACATTTCGTCTGGTCTGTACTGCAAACCCCTTTGGCAATGGGTATTCCTAAAAGGAGAGATAAAATCTCTGACTAATACAGCTTTACAGGTTATTGAAACACGCAAACTTTCCCACCACGATAACGTAGTTGTTCATGTGTTGCCTAGAACGTTCTTTCATGCTGTCTCAGGTCGGGCAGATTAAAAAGTTCGCGTTCAGGTACATGACAGAGGTATCTGTTCAAAAAGTACTTTCATAAATGAGTAAGCCTATCAATGTTCGAACACTGGTGGTTGCTTTACAACCACTACAAATTGGCTCATTTCGGCTTCTTGTCTGATCTCTCTTGGTTGTAGCTCTTGCTTTATCCGGTGAGAAAAGACTCATATTTGGCTTTGATATGTGTAAGCCTCCCCATTTCGGGCGCAATTTTTAATTTTAGATCCTTGGTCTTTAGAATCTTCACTCTTCTCGTAATTTCAGTTTTAATCGCATCGATCTTCCTCCATACGAAAGTTACGAGAAGCTTCATAGCAAACTACGATGTGCCGTCGAAAATACTTGTGGATTTTTCACTGAGTGAGCGATCAATGTCTCTACCAAGAAACCGCTTGCAAGAATTTTTCTCTCCACGAGATGGCGTAGCCGAGATGCTCGAACGACAGTAGCTGTTGTGCAAGGTCGGGTCGATACAAAGCTGCCTCAATGCTTTTACTAAGCGAACAGAAGGCTCAAACGCCAAATGAAAAAATCGCCAAATCGCGTCAGGATCGTGCGTTGTACATTATTTAGTCGCTTTTTAAAACTAACCCTGCTAATTGTGACGTATTATTTATGTTTGTTTGTTTTTGTTCGCGGTCAGTGTTATTGGTGCTATCATTAAATCATATCAACTCGTTCTGTGTTGTGA
Organism: Diplosoma virens; assembly: GCA_963680785.1. NCBI lineage: Eukaryota > Metazoa > Chordata > Ascidiacea > Aplousobranchia > Didemnidae > Diplosoma > Diplosoma virens. The sequence goes on along the minus strand of OY796881.1, from coordinate 37,292,712 downwards.
TACTGTATAGCAGAGCTGGATGAACTTTATAATTTGAATCTAAAATGAAAAATAAAATGTTTTGTTTGTTTTGTTATTAACACATGAGTTATAACTTCGATGAGCTACAGCTTATTTTAGGTTTAATGAAATAAAGACGAAAAACAAAATATAAACGAATGACATTAAACGTTATAAGGAATGCAGTGGTGTGACGCAGTACAAAAATGTATGGTATTAAGTTCATAGGGTGTTTTCGTTTTCACAATATTTTCAAAGTATTTTTTTAACAAGTTATTGATCTTGATTCCAAATCTGTTCTTTTTTTGTGTAATGACGTTATTTTGTCCACGCATACCTTTAAACTAATTTTGTGCACTTATTAGGTTAGACTTTGCTTGTAGTTAGATACTGTAATTATTTAGGAAATTTTTTTATACCTCTTTCACACTGTAGCACGCGGTAGTAATAATAATAATAATAATAATAGCAATGTGTTTTGTAGATCGTTCTACCAAAGGTAGGTAACTTTTTTATTATTGGAAACCAATTTTTATTAAGTAGTTACAAAAGAGGCCGAATAAGTTTAAATACCCAAGAAAAAAGCGTCATCACTTTGAATCTTATCTCGGATTTCTTAATTTCCGACTCCTAAATAAGGTTTTTACTTTAATTGTCGTCTCTGAAATAAAAGAAGGTTTACTATCGTCAGTACTAGTCATTAATACGTAATTCTATTACTTTTAAAATTGTCATGGAGGCCGCACAAAAAACTCACGGAGGCCGCATGCGGCCTCGAAGCCGCAGGTTCCCTACCTCTGCTTTATACAGTAAATTTTAAAAAATTATATGGTTTCAAAGCAAAAATAATTGCTTTTAAAATTTATTTAGTTCCATGTTGCATACCGGTAGCTACTTTAAATTAAAACCAAAATTAAGTAGATGACAAGGTTGTTTTGAAACTGAAGGCCAATTATAACAAGCAGATTTTGTTAATTTATTAATATTAACCATTTATGTTTCTTTGTCAATACGTTTCGTAGAAATAAGTAGAATAATTCCAATTCTTGTTTCAAACAATATAGTTGCATCTGGTTTTTTCTTATGCTTATGTGTATTGTAACTTTTTGTATCCAATCTTATTGCATTCAAGTTGCATGACATAATGAATTTTGGTTAATTTTTTTAATATGTTCGCTGTAAAAAAGCCGTAGCGACCTTTTTGATCATTTCAGTGGGCGCTTTTCTTGTTTGCGAAGTTTTTGCAAAATTTCTTTGATTTTGCTGCACGTTCTTTTAATAGTGTTCTAACAGTCTTTTCCATTCAAGTACCTTACTTGCAAAAAAAAACAATAGCTTAAAACAAATATTTGCTCATTGCCTTTTAATAAAGTATAGCTTCTTATAGCCTTTATCTTCAACAGTTACTAGCTAACATTAATAAAATAAATAGCAAAAACAATTATTACAGTATAAAATTATTTTTATTTTTTGATTAGCTTTAGCTAGTAACTGCAGAAGATCAAGGCTGTAAGAAACTATACTTAATCAAAAGGCAATAAGCAAATACGTATTTGTTATAAGTTAACTTTTTTTACTAAATGATTGAATGGAAAAAACTGTCAGAACATATTAACAAAACTTAATTGAAATTCATTATATGATGCTCCTTAACTGCAATACGTTTGGAGATAACAAGAATACACATAAACACAAGAAAAAACCAGATGCTACTATATTATTCAAAACAAAATTTGCAATTATTTATTTCTGCAAAAAATGTTGACACAGACACATGAATGGCTATCATCATCATCAATTCAAATTTTAATGCGGTTTGAATATTCCCATTAAATAGAAGTGGCCTGATGCATTCCACTACTTTCGCAATTTTTCTTACACCTTCTCTCCACCTACACCAGCGGTTCCCAAACTGTGGGCCACATAGCTATTTGGAATTGAACATATATATCAGGGTGGTCCAACTTCTGCACTCTTGTGGGCCACTTTTCAAAATTATTCGAGTTTGCGGGCCTCAGTCGGCTAAAAATTTCTATTTTCGTTCCAAAATCAGGGTGTTCTCTAAAAAAAAAGGTCTTCGCTTGGAATCGGTCTGCAAAATTCCTATTTTCGTTCCAAAATCAGGTGTTCTCTAAAAAAAAAAAGTCTCCACTTGGAATCGGTCTCCAAAATTCCTATTTTGGCGCAAAATCATAGCGTTCTCCAAAAAAAGATTACGGCTGTTGCTTCTGATCGACAAGACTTCTGCAAAATTGATATGCGGCCCGCGAGCCCGTAGTTGGACCACGCTGTTATAGAAGATTGCCGCTACTTATGATCGACAAGACTTGAATTGTGCAAAATTGTTCCGCGGGCCGCACAAAATTGTTTCGCGGGCCTGTAGTTGGACCACGCTGATATATATCATACTGTTTTTGTAATAGATAGATATTTTACGCTTTGTATCAAAAAATGATTGTTAATAATTTCAAGATTTTTTCCCGCAAAGTTTTCACTGTGCTAAAACCTATCTTGCCCTAAAGAAGGGATTGTTACGTAACAATTGGTTTTTACCCTTCTATATGTAAGAAATCGTGGTCAAAAATGTGGCATTCTTGAATGTCGTTGCTAGTTAGTTGAGCAGTTTTTAGCAAAAAAACCTTCAATGCAAGTTAACAAAATAATAACTGCAAAGGTTCAATGGCTAATAAAAAAAAGTATGATAAAAGCTACATTAAATTTGGGTTTACTTTGTTAAATGATTATGGAGTGGAAAAGGGGCAGTGCGTAGTATGCTACCGCGTCTTAAGCAATGAGTCATTGAGACCAGGTAAAATGAGTAATCACCTGAAAAAAAATTATCCTGAGTTAAAGAATAAAAGCATCGAGTATTTTAGACGACTGGAATCTAGCTGTAAACGTCAACGACTTGACAAAACTGGAAACTTTCAACAAACTGATCCGAAACTTACAGAAGCATCTTTCGTTGTTATCCAAATAATAACTAAGCAGAAAAAAGCTCACAATATTGCTAAAACTATTATTAAACCATCTGCATTGGCATGACAAGAATTGTGCTGGGTGATAAACATGAGAAAAGCCTCAAAGCTATCCCTTTATCTAACAACACAGTAAAGAGACGAATTGCAGCAATGTCAGAAGACATTAAGGAACAAGTAATAACTAAAATAAACAAATCAGTTTTTGGTCTATTTTCAATCCAGCTATATGAGTCTGTTGATGTATCCTCAGTTTCTCAACTCATGGTTTTTGTTCGCTATGCAGTTGGCACATCTGTAAAGAAAGAACTACTCTTTTGCAGTGCTTTGAACACCAGTACAAAGGCATCAGATGTATTGGAAAAAGTGGATCATTTTTTCAATGAAAACGAAATATCATGGAACAATCTCTGTGGCGTGTGCACTGACGGTGCCCCTGCGATACTTGGGTCCAAAAGTGGATTTCGGGCACTCGTGCAAAGTAAGGCTACTGGCATTATATTTACTCATTGCTTCATTCACCGGGAAGCTCTGGCTTCCAAAACTTTACCTCGTGGTCTGCAAGATGTGCTTAACGTTACTATTAAAATAGTAAATTTTGTGAAAAGCAGCTCTTTGCACACTCGTCTATTTAGAAAACTTTGCGAAGACATGGAATCTGAACATAAAAACCTTTTGTATTACACAAAAGTTCGGTGGCTATCTAAAGGGAACGTTTTATCCAGAGTGTTTGAGCTCCGCGATGAGCTGAAAATCTATTTAAATGATACAAAACCTGAGTTAGCATTTTACTTCACCAATGCAAAATTTATTGCTTGTTAGGCATACGTGTAGATATTTTTCATTCTTTAAATACTCTTAACCTTAAAATGCAGGGAACAGAAAAAAACATTATTCAGAACATGGACTTGATCAGTGCATTTGTTGAAAAATTGGCAAATTGAAGACAAAAAGCTCAAAACGGCAATTTTGCAATGTTTATTAACCTGTCTGATATTTCCGAGATAAACGATGAACTGAAGACCAATGTTGGTCAACATATCAAAGAACTGGAAAGCGAATTCAAACATTATTTTCCTGAAGTTAGTGGAGATCACCTATCACTTGCTAGAAATCCGTTTCGGCTTTCCCCTAAAAATGTGAAAGATGAATTGCAAGACCAATTGATTGACTTGAAAAACGACTCCAGCTGCCGAGATCTGTTCGAAACTTGCTAGTCACGGAATTCTGGCTAAGTGTGGCATCGTCATATCCAGAAATAAGCAAAATTGCTCTAAAAAAGTTATTGGCTTTCAGCTCTACATGGCTATGTGAATCTGCATTTTCAACGCCAGTATGTATGAAGTCCAAGCAACGCAATCGCCTTGACGTTAAACATGACATTCGCTGTGCTCTTTCGACAACAGAGCCAAGAATTTCAAAGTTTGTTCCTAAAGCCAAGAGCAGAATTTTGATCTTCTCATTGAAAAATAAATTGTAAAAAGCCATTTTGTGTATTTTTGTGTTAAATTTTTATAGTTTTACTTTAATGGGACCTATGAAAATTGCTAGTGCGCATAAACAAGTGTATAAAATAGTTAAAAAAGGAGTGGGCCACAAACTATTTTTAAATCAAAATTTGGGCCACGTAGCAAAAAAGTTTAGGAACCACTGCATATACCAATGTCAATGTTTTGATCCCATGCATTCTCTTTCTTCATCGTCTTTTCCGTATGTTTTTCCACACTCTCTTTCAATCCCTCAATATTTTCGCTGTGGAATGAAGAGGTCACTCTTTCGTTTTTCTATCAACGGCTTGTCGAAGCAGCAAATGTAGGCGCTTGAAAATTAACTGGAAGTAGTGCATACACGCAGTACAAGTTGGAAACATATACGCTTTATTCATTAGCCGCAAAATGCCAAACAAAAAATACTTTAAACGTTTTACAGTATATTGTTTGATGTTAAATAATTTTTTTGTTTCACTAAATTCAATTTGTTTCACTAAAGTGAAGACCAAATAAAGGTTGTTGTTGTTGTTGTTTTCGTAGTATAGAAGACCATCGAATTTGGGTCAAACACAAACAGGACTAGGGCAAAAAGTTTATCTTTTTACTACCCCAGGCTGCTGCACTTCTTGGATCAGATTCTGGCAGCGATGGTGTAGAGTCAGCGTCGAGTTTTATCACCAAGAGCCATCAAATGTCTCCAAGTCATGCCCAGCCAGTGAGGCACACTGTTAAGACGCGGTCTGCAGTTTGTTCAATGGCACGGCACTCGCAATTTGGATAAGGAGAGAGATCTCATTGTGCATCGATGAAGGGAAGTGCCCAACACTAGTTTGCAGGCAAATTGACCTTAACCTAAACTGTTTTGGAAAAGTCCATTCCAACAGGCCTGGTACTGGTCATGAGTATGAAAGCACGAAGCACCAAAATGTTTTTGCCCAGCAACCTATCTTTGCAAGTCGCCTCAGCAGTGTGACGCGAAAAGATATTTTTTTAAGCAATACCAAAAAGCATTTACTGAACGTTTGTAATTTGTCTAGCTCGCAGGTTCCCAACTGTGAGCTATGGCCCAATGGTAGGCCATGAGACCATTTTCAGTGAGCCATAAAGTTATTTCCAAAAATTGTACCCTTGTATAACAAAAACCGTATGTTTTTCTTTAAATTAACACAGTATCATCTGCAAATTTAATAGATATCTTTAATTTTTTAAACATACTAAATCTGAAAATGCGAGGGAAAAAATATTATTCACTTTGTGAACTTGATCAATGCATTTATTAAGAAATTGTCAAACTGGAGACGCAAAATACAGAAAAGCGATTTTTCAATGTTTAACAGTCTGGCTGATATTTCTAATTTGGACGATGAGTTGAAAACCAATGTTGCTCAACATCTTGAAAAACTAGAATGCAAATTCAAAACATACTTTCCCAAAATTAGCAGAGATGACCTGTCATTGCAAGAAATCCGTTTTGGCTTTCCTCTGAAAAAGTAGAAGACGAACTGCAGGATCAATTCATTGACATGAAAAACGACTCCAGCTGTCAAGATATGTTTGAAGCTTTCCCAGTCACGGATTTCTGGCTAAGAACAACATTGTTCCATCTAGAAATAAGCAAAACTGCTCTAAAAAGGCTACTGCCATTCAGCTCTACATGGCTATGCGAATCTGCCTTTTCAACTTTTAAATGTGAAGACTAAGCAACGAAACTGTCTTGAAATTGAGCAAGATATTCGCTGTTCTTTCTCGTCAACAGAACCAAGAATAACTATGTGCAGACACATTGTTCTCATTGAAAAATAAATGGTTAGCAACTATTTTATCTACGTATTTTTGTGTCACAATTTCATAGTAAAATTTTTTATGTCCACACAGGTTGTTTGTTTTGTGCTATTTATCCTTCTGACTCGCGAGACAACGACGGAAGCGACAAACATAGGCCATCTGTTTTACCTCATAACCCAGACCCGCTTTCGGAGATCCCGAGGAGTACTTGTGTCTGGTTGCTTTTCTGTAGAATATTGCTACAATTTGTAGTGCTTGCCAGAAACCACAAAGCATGCATGAGAAAGTACCGTAAAGTATTTTTTCCAAGAACATAACAACAAAACGCCTAATTGAGGCACCGAACTCATAACTTTATGGTTGAAAGCCAGAAGCACTAACTACTGTGCCATAGTTAGGTACCTGACCTACCTGTACCTACCTGAACTGCGCCTACCGCACTTATGCAGTCATTGTAAAACATTACAACACGTAACGGTAGTGAGCCACGAACCATTTTTAAATAAATATTTGGGCCACGAAATAAAAAAGTTTGGGAACGGCTGGTCTAACTTTACTTCCATATAAGTCGGGACTGGACAAAATGGAAAAAGTTTATTGGTGTTATAAACCTTTATAGCTCACGTTTGATCTCTCGGTTGTTTAGATGAAAGGCTGCTCTCACCGTCTTTGAAAGATTAAGTTTCAACTTTTAGGTCTGGATATACGTAAAAACGTAGTCATGTCTTAACTTCCAAGTCCTGTCAGTCTCCAAAAGAGTGCAACAATGTTAGATCGACTGCAAGAGTAAACTTTCTGATGATTGTGGAAGGCAGATCACACGTATAGATATTAAAAAGAGGAGGAGCCAGTACCAATCCCCTAGAAACGCCATTTGTTTGACAGTGGAGCTTCCTTTTTTTGCTGTCAACTATTAGGAGTAAAATTTCTATTCCGGACAAGCTTCATGATCAATCTAATTCTGTGCTTGACTGATAGAAGTTTCAGCAGCTTCCAGGTAAGACCACAGTGCTTCACTTTGTAATAGAATTCAAAAAAAGTTTTTTACTTAATAACCGGCATACCATATTTTCAAAAGAGCAAACTGGGACGCTCGTTAATAAAAAAGTTCGTCCTTAAAAGTAATGTTTTCTGAAACAAAGTCTTAACTTTGAATCAGTCTCGGATTTCATGAATGTAGTATCTAAAAAGTAGTATTCTCTAAGAGAAAATAGGTTTTCGCTTCGAATCTGTCTTGGATTTCTGGCGAACCGGCGGGGACAAAGCCCTAAAAATCGGGACTGTCCCGCCAAAATCGGGATGCATGGTACGCCTAATTAATAATAAAAAGAAACTGATCTCAAAAAAGTTTTGTCATATGTTTTTGGGAAATGGCTGTAGCTAAGTCTTGAAAGGGAAGAGTAAGACTAAAACTATGAGAACCACTGATATACCAGCATATTGAAATAATTTTTTTAAAAATAAAGAACCATTTTCTTTAAATTTGCTTATACCGGTAGTTTTAATTTTTTTATCGTGTTTTCCAGAGTATAATTGAGTTCTTTTTTAGAGATCTTTGTTAGATGCTTGGCACTTGTTACGCTTTTCAAAGCAATGTATCCTACAGTGGAGTAGAATAGGCTCGCATATCCCACGCAAACATTGCGACAAAACGATAGATATCAAAAGTGAAGCAAAAAGCTAATTTTATGTTAAAATATTTTTCGGTTTTGAAAGTTTTACTTAGATTAGCTAACTTTAACGCAATAATGGCAATAAAAAAAACGTTCTTCAATAAAATTGCTAATAAAGTTTAAAAAGAACAAACTGCAAAAGCGATAAAGGCTTATACCATACTTATCATCTACATGTCGTTAATATGTTATTTAAGTATAAGCGCAAATCTCTAATCGCCTTTCTTCAAGGGAAGGTTGACTCATAACTCCCTCCCCCCGTGTGTACGCCTTTGCCTGTATCATTTAAAAACATTGTTATCATCAACATATAAAATTAAGATTAAAAATTTATTTGTTAAGTATTAATATATATTTGCTATTATAAGCGTCACAAAATTAAACATAGGCTTACAATTCAAGTAACATTTACACTCAAAGCTTACAGTTAGATCATAACGTTATAATGCAATTGAGCAACTGCTTAGAGAGGATAATCTACATTATTTTACTACGATCGTTTTTACCAAGCTCAAAAATTGCAAAGTTGTTACACACAAAAAATCAGGTGCTTACGTATTATCGGGAGGACCTTTAAAAAAACGACTCAAAAATTAAAGTAAATAGGGTTACTTATTATTAAAGTAAATTAGGGTTACTAACCCTAACCCTAACCCTAACCCTAACCCTAATCCTCAGTGCGCGGTAAATCAAAGATCTTCATACTAACCAATAAACCCTTAATACGTACTGTGAAAAAAAGGAAAAAGTAAAAATCAAAGGTCCTCCCGATAATACGTAAGGACCAAAAATCATTCTATTTGAAGGCACAAATAAATAATAGCAGGCTAAAATGTTTTGCATTCAATTTACATAAAATTTTCTTTCTGACAAATACCCGTATCTTGAAAAATTAAGAAGCATTGAAAACCATTTGATTTTACATTTTGTTCCAAATCAGCTGAGGTGGATTCGAAATGCGGTGCTTCGAGACCGAGACGAGACGAGATTTTGGAGTACCGAGACAGAGACGAGACACAAGATTTTACATAAGTTGTTTTACTTTAAGCCAGGGTTGTGGATTTCGAGTCGGAAGTCGGAGTTACATGTTTTTTTCGAATTGGAACCGAAGTAGTTTTTTTAAATGCGCTCCAGCCGGAGTCGCTTATTTAAATGTGCTGGAGTTAATAGGAGATTCGTATTGGCCCCTTCGACTTCGATTTTCAGTGAATTGATGAAAGCTATAGTCTTATATGTCATTTGAATTATTCAAAAATTAGCAAGCGAAAATACGGTGAGTAGTTGGAAAGGTCACCTTTTGTACTTTAATTTGAAGTGCAAACTAAAAACAAATTTAGGTTTGTATTGACGGCCAAATTTGGCTTTTGCAAAATTAAACTCAAATTTTGGTTTGGGGGTTGTTTTAAAAAATTTAAATAAAGATTGTAAAAATTTTTTATAGAAAAAATGCGTCGAAATGTGCTTCATTGTTTATCGCTTTGATAGTCAAGTGACCTTCAAATAGACAGAAAATTTTTATTTGAATTTATCCTGTCAGTCGGTAGTGTAGTCGAGTGGTAAAGGCGTCGTGCGTATGATCAACATGGATTCGGTTCAAAACCCACTTGCGCCATTCTTTTGTGTCCTTGGAAAAGACACACTACGGCACATTTTCCTGCTTGGCGGTCTTGGCAAGCAATTCTAAATTACAGTCATATCTCTATTAATTTACAAGCGGAAAGCAATATCTTGGCATCTCCAGAAGCAGTTTGGGGTAATTACTTACCCTATGTATTAGCGCCTTCGTCGCTTTCCTGCGAGTCAGAAGGATAAATATAGAGATAAAAAAAATCCCTATCTAAAATGTCGGGATTCTTTAAGAATTGTGAGCACTTTCTATAGATACCGTTGGTCATTTCCAATACATTCTCAATAGTTATAATATGCACTAACGTACTAGAAAAAAGTGCTTTGGTGAGCAGTTGGGTGTAACCAGAGTAAGAATAAAAAACTTTCCATCTTAAGCTATCCTCAATTGCAGACAAGAAAAGGCATTATGAAATACTAACTCTGCAATAGTAATTATGATTATTAAAAGCGATTTTTAATGTTACATTTTTGAAAATTCTAAGAGGGTGTCGCTCCTTATCTGCTAAATCCTCCCTGGTTACAAAGTATAACTTATAACCAGGGTTATGTAACCAAAAAATTTTCCGACTCCGACTCCAACTCCAGCTCTTTAAAATTTTGCAATTCAAACTTTAACTCTTGAACATCTGAGTAAACGATTCCGACTTCATTCTAAAAGGTGCAACTCTAACGATTCGGATTTTACTACCTTAAAGGCCTATTTGTCGAAAGTTATTGTATTCAACGTTAAAGCGTATTAAGGCGCCATGATTGTATTCAACGTGATCTCGGCTCAAAACCTACTCGCGCCATACTATTGTGTCCTTGGGAAATACACTTCTACGATACTTTCCCTGCTTGGCGGTCTTAGCAAGCAGTCCTAAATTTTAGTCATTTTTAGCTACCTTAATAAATGCTGACTGAGTTGTCAAAAAAAATACACACCTGTTTGCAAGCTTGCACTTTTTACTACTGAAAACGACTGTGTACTCGAGCAATAATCGAGTTGCGAGTAATCAGTGCGCTTGTAATGCGAATTAACAGTGCGGCAAAAAAAAACCACGTTGCTACACAGCTCCCCCCAAAAAGCGTAGTTGAGGAAAGATGGCTGCGGACAAATAAAACAAATACAAAAAAACAAGCAAATCAAACAAATGCAATATTATGACTTTGGTGGTCTTCTTCGTCTCTTGGGATGACCGAGTTGGACCGGAAGTGTCTTCTCGACAAACGCAGGCTTGAGACGATCCACAGAAATAGCTTTTTCTCGGCCGCCAACATCAATCTGAAAAGACTTGGTTCCGTGTTGCAAGACCTTATACGGTCCCTCATAGGGTGGTGTAAGTGATGGTCTGTGCGAATCACGTCAAATAAACACATAAGGGCTAGTAAAAGTTCACGATACTTGTGTTGTGGTGCTACATCGTGTTGGGACATAGGGATAAAATTAAACTTACTGATAGCTTGTCGGAGCCAGGAAAGCAGTAAAGAAGGGTTCGGGGGCTCGTTTGTACTGCAAATAAAGTCTCCCAGGACCGTAAGAGAACTGACGTAGACAAACTCTGCTATAGAGCAGCTTGTATCCTCCTTAAGCATGGTGCGAATGCCGAGCAAAACCCACGGGAGTTTGTCAACCCAATTTGCACCCATTAAACGTGCCACCAAACCCGCTTTTAGTTTCCGGTAAAATCTTTCCACAAGTTCATTGGCTTATGGGTGATAAGCTGTGATGTGGTGAAGGCGGATGCCTAACAGTTGATGAATGGAGGACTACAGTTGAGAAGTAAACTGTGGTCCTCTGTCCCTAGAAAGGTGAGTGGGAATTTCAAAACGGGAAACCCAAGTGGCAACAAAAGCTTTGGCGTAGGCAAGGGTTGTTACCTCCTTAAGAGAAATTGCCTCGGGCTACCTGGTGAAACGATTTACCATGGTTAACAAGTTTTCTGCTTTGTTATATGATTTTTTTTTGTGACGTCATAAACTACTTTTTATTAGTTTAATAATTAATCTAAGAATTCGTGTTTGTTCAGGTATATTCGCTTTTTTCTGAAAATTTTTGCTGATTTTTACATATATCTTGCAGTTTATTATTTATTCATTCTAGCTGAAAAGTCAAGTTAAATAGTTGAAAAATGTTTTGTTTTAGTTTCCTGCTTGATATTGTTTAAGTTTTTAGTTGTTTAAGGGTTGAAGTGTTGATGCCAGTGATGTAGTTGAGACCACAAACGTCGAGACCGAGACCAGAAGCAATCGAGATCAAGAGCGAGACCGAAAATTTTTACAAAAATATAGTCCATTTTCAATTATTCCTATAACAGTAAATTTTTTAAAAATAATCTAAGATTATATTTTATATAAGCAAGCGTTTTTAACATATTGGAAAGCGCTTTGCTCTGTGTGGTTGCATCATTAAACGATACGCTTTAAAAAATCCTCTATTATAGTGGAGAAGAAAACTGAAACACACAAGGCATGCTGCTTAACAATGTAGAAAAAAAGCAGAGTATTCATTAATGAATCAAAAGGACACTTGCCAATATCACACCTGGACTGAACATTAGTATGGATAGATACGAAAACGTTTCTGAAAATTTTAACGTTTGTAATAAACTATCTAAGATAACTACATAGAAGGTAATCATATAACTTGCCCAAGATCGCGATAGTGTTATTTTTGTTTGATTAGTGTCACAATCGCTAATGTTTTTGATGTTTTAAGCCAGGGGTGTCCTTCCGGTTCCTCATTGCTTACTGAAATTTTTTAGTTATATTTTCATAACTGCATCGAAATCGATGTCACTGCTGTTACAGTAACGTACAGGGAAACAAAGTCATACGTCAGTTGATTGCTGCGTCGAGTGATGTACAATAAACTGATCTATAAAAAGTTTGTGGGCAGAGTTTATCATAAAAACGCTTGCCCAAAGCATCATTTCCAGTATTCACATTGTTTTAGGATCAAATTAATATTAAATATGTTATTTCCAAGCATTTTTTACACTATCAAGTTATAGTTGTTAAAGACTTTAATGGTAGTAAAGATAGTAACGTGGAACCAATGCGAAGTTGTTTAGAACAGGGCTTGCCAAACTTTTTTGTTCTACGACCCCATTTTAAAAAATAAATTTTTGTGCGACCCCTATATGTGTAGGCTAATTTTACGTTAATTTTTTCTGTGGAAAACCACGCGTGTGCAGGAAAAATCATGTACAGCATCACTGATGGATATTCCAATTTAGGAGCCCGAGGCAAGAATTTTCAAAAAATTTATGTTACCTGAGAAAAAAAGAGGTCTGATCTGGGCTTGCATATTTTTTCTCAAAATCAGTGTGTTCTCTAAAAAAAAAAGGTCTTCACTTCCATTTGCTCTCAGTTTTCCCTATTTTCGTCCCAAAATCAGGGTGTTTTCTAAAAAAAAAAAAGCTTCACTTCAAATCGATCTCCTTTTTCCGTATTTTTCTCACAAAATCATGGTGATCTCTAAAAAAAAGGTCTTCACTCAGAATTGAACTGCGATTTATCTATTTTTGTCGCCAACTTCAGGTGTCCTCTCAAAATGCCAATTTCTTTCGCGACCCCATTTGGGGCCATATTTGCGACCCATAGTTTGAGAAACCCTGGTTTAGAATAAAATTACTGTAGTAGCGATGCTGCTTGTGTTAAAAAAATTGTGTAGATTTATTAGGAGGGTGGAAAAAAGAACAGACATTCTTAAACATTCTAGGTTCAATCGAGGAATTTAACGAATGGTTAGGGTCCAGGGTTGCACCGTTAGCCAAGGAGAGTGTCGCTCCTAGTTGGCGAAGCTCAGTTGGCTGAATCTTTAAAAGTATTGGTAGGTTGTCAACTGGAGTGGAACACAGGCGTCCACTGACAATGCGCAAAGCGTCATACAGGACACTGTCTATGAAGCTAGTGTGAGCGCTACATCACCACACTGGTGCGCAGTACTCAGCTGTTAAGTAGAGCAGAGATAGGGCAGCTGTGCGCAGTGTTTTGGCACCCGCACCCCATCCTGAGCCTGCAAGTTGCCTCAGCAGTGTGACGCGCTAATATAGTTGTTTGCTCAATATGGTGACGAAATGTGAGCAATCTGTAAAGAAAATAAGTGGAGTCAGACAAAATAGTAAAACTCTAATGCTGTTGTAAACATTTAGCGCACGTTTGGCCTCTTCGTTATTTAAATAAAAGGCTACCGTCACCGTCTTAATGTGACTAAGCCCCTCAAAAGCTTTCCAGTTTTCAGAGGAGTTCAAAAATGCTAGATTTTCTGCGTAAGTAAACTTTTAGGAAATTGTGGAGGGAAGATGTAGACGGGAGCCCAGACCGATTCCTGAGGAATGCCGTTTTTCAGACGGCGAATCTTGCTTTGCTTACTGTCACCGGTAGTAAGAGTGAAACTTTAATTTCGGACAAGTTCCATGAACTTTCTAACAATACGCTTATGTAATAGAAGTTTCAAGCAGCAGGCCAAGATGCCATACAGAGTCACATGCCGCCGTCAAATTGACAAATTGACAGAAAAATCCTCGATATTTTCTGTCAATAAAGTGATTAGATCCACATCTGACTTTCCGCGTCAAAACTGAGCGTACTCTCTAGGAAGCAATGGATCTATAGTTGTTTCGACGCGGGCGTAGATAAGCCTCCGAGGAGCTTGTAGGAGACACAGAACAAAAATATTAGTCGATAACTTTTTAGGTCTCCTTTTGGCTTCATCAGCTTTGGAATTCCGATTACAAGTGCTCTTCTCCAGATATTGGGAATTTTAAGTCAGTACAAGCAGGAAGAAGGACTCGAGTAACCAGGACTTCAAAGCAGCTTTAGCATGGACATTTTTAACATTAATTACGTAATTATATTAATAGTTTGAGATTTCACTTAGATTCCGAATTAGTTAGTTAATTTTAATTTTATGCTTTAATACTCGTTATTTAGTCATGGCATCTAATACTAAACAGATAAAATTTATAGATATTTAATTTTGTGGCCCGCTGAATGCACTTAAATTTATATTAATAATTTGGCCCATTATGAAAAAAGATTGGACATTTCTGTTTTAAGCCAACATTATGCTTGCCTTGCACTTGGCACAGTATACGATTTCGCATTGTCGAAATTCTGCTTGTCCTAAAAACTTCAAAAATATTTCTCTTGCTTCCTAAAAGTGAAGTATACTCAGCAAACAAATTAATGTCAAAGATTTTAAAAATCTGGTCGTAATAAAAACCTGAAAAAATTTTTACTTGACTCCACTCAACTGTCATATCAAAAAGAAAAAAGAAATTATTGATGGCGCACGTGTAATCTAAGTCGCGGGAAGACTATCACAGGAATCGGCGATGCCAATAGCTACGGCTGTTAGCAACGAGGAATAATCGAAACTACAGTTCTATAGCGAGCAAAGATAAAAAAATTAAATGTGTTGTTAGATAACGATACCTTTATACACTTACAAAAAGGGTCTAATAAAAAATCACGAAGAAGAAATTGATGAATTGTCGGATGTCATTTTGGAGAACTTAATGAAGAATGTTTTTATGTTCCTGTGAACATGTCCGTTTATGCTGTCAGTTATTGAAAACAAATGTTGCCAAGGAAATAAAGTAACAGCAGGAAAATTGACGAATGAAATTGCATCCCTATACAGTGCTGACACAGTTTCCACAAACAGTGTCTTGACACAGAGGTGTTAAAGATAATGATGTATTCAATGAAGCGAGTTACGAGAAAATTCAAAAGTAGCATAACAGTAGAAGGAAACCTGAGGCACAAACAATGCTAAAAAATTTTTGCTGAATAGCGACCATTGAATAGGAAGAATTATTTATTTATACCAAAGAAGTCCAAGCAGCTATGGACTACGTCTCTTTATATTGTTTTGATTTACGTTACACTTGTAAATAGAAAACGTTTAGAAACTCCTTCCTTTTTTTCTACTGTGTTATCATTTCACAGTACTACAGAGTAAAAGCGATTTCTACTGTCCAAGCGAGGGAGTAAAAGCGAGTAAAAGCGAGGGACTGGTTACAGTACGGTTATATTTTAACGAAAAGTACCGTACGAAATTACGTACATTATTTTTAGTATAGAGCGGTACGGCAAGAAAGTATGGTATCATTTTTTCCGTACCGTACTTTTTGTGGAGGCCTAATCTGAAGTCTCCAAAAGGCGTGCCTTGTTGAAGCCAAAAGTCACTCAAAGTTTCAACTTTTAGCATTATAAAAATTTTTTCGGGTTCAAAGTAAATTTTTATAGAGTTGAAACTTAAAGAAGACATAAATGAAGCAATAATGTTTCAACGCGGCAACATTTCTTTATAATGTACTTGTTCATTGTTGTTAATGTTTTTTGATGATGCTAAGTTGATAATATACTGTAAATACATTGCTATTTTGATCGTCAAGTGTAAATTCAATTAGCATCTTATCGATCCAGGGCGCCGAAAGCCGGGGAGATGAGAAATTGCAAAAATAATCTTTTTAAATGAAAGGCAGGATCATAAATTTTAGTTCAAGTAAATAAAACAAAAAGCAAAGCACCGAAAACTTTCAGGCATGTTTGACGCATCTTTCACAATAATAACATTTAAATTAGGCTTACAATCCCGGTTTAGCAGGGACAGTTCCGATTTTGAGTGACCCGACCGTTAATTGAAACGACGATTGATCGAATCATGACAGAAAAATTTTCAACGAAACATTGCAAAGCCATCATGATTTTTTTAGCAAGAAATTTTTAAAAAAGTTCTTGACGATTTTTCTTGCCTTCTATTGTATTAAGTAATTTGATATAAATGATAACAATTTTAATTTTTTTCCAAAAGAATAATCAAATTATTAATAAAATATTTGCAACTCGTCCGGTTCTAACTTTGGTGTATGGCAACGGATTTAAAAAAATCTTTGCTACTACGTATTTATCAACGGTCGTAGCCTGTGTTCTTAATAATCTCTTATATGTTTAACCGTCTTCATAGTGATTTTAGATAACCTTTGAAAGTGATCTTCTATTTTTTTTAGCCTTCACCTTAAATTTGGAACAAAAATAGTAATTTTTGACGCCGGTGATGACCCTTTTTTAGTCTTTACTAAATTTTTGCGCTAAATATGGTCGCAGATTCTAAATGGCAACTCTGTAGAATAATACAAAATCATAATTCGGGCAATAGTCAATAAACTTTGGGCAAGATTGTATTGTCCTCCCCAATTTTTTTGGCTGGTACAGCTATGAATTTTATCTACAATTTTTTATCCGACAAAACAAAAGTGCTTTTGTTTTAAATTTTGTCCCCCTTGCACCAAAAAATTTTCTGACGCCCCTGGTTTATTCACATGTTAGCTCGTAAAAAAAAACAATCCAAATAAAATCAAAGTAATTCGTTAATAGAATCAGTGTAAAACTTTTCGTGGACTTGTATAACAAGGGTTTCTAATCAGTTGCGCTTTGATCAAACCACAGTGAATATCTATGATTTACAAAGTCATTTTTTGATTACAATGATTTCATTGATTGCAAACTAAACAGAAAGTTCATTGCAAATTAATAAATATTACAGTCGTCTTTTAGCTGAATATTAAATGTTTGTCGTAAAGAGACAGCTAGAAACCGGTACCATGATTGTTAAATGCCAGCCTCATCGCATTTGAAATTTCTCAAATTTGCTTCAGCGCATAATAATAGAATCTTAAGATTAAAATCACCCTATGCTGCAGCAAGGCTTCTTCTTCGCATGGCCATATTAGCCAGTACGTTGCTTTCTGCTTTTGGTAGAGTCACCGTTGTAGGTAAGCAGCGTGATCTCATTAGGAATTTGTCGTAAAGCGCCTTTATAGGAACACAACAAAAGCCTCCGATAGATTAACCATCAAACTCGCGTCCTTCTGCTCGCAAGAACACAAAACTATTTTGCACTAACGCGGTAATTAGAGTACAAAACAGATTTACTGGCAGGAATTTGCAATTCGTGTCCTGGTTTCGCATTTCAAAAAAATGTGAAGTGTATTTTTAATAAAACGCCCAAGTTTTATCAAAAACAACAAGCGCATTTTCACGCAATTTTTGCATAGAAATATTCCTCTTATTACTTGGTTGTTTTGTAATTGGCCTTTTTTTGGTAAAAATTCAATTTTATAATTAGTTATTGTTTCTGAAAATTTGATCAGCGTTGTTTGGGTTCAGAGCATTGAAATTCATTAAGAATCGTTCTGAATTTTATCGAAGTCTTATTGTATTCAATTCACGTTTTTATTTGTATTCAGTAGCACCAAATTAGTTCGCATTGTATCTAAGATTGCTAAATGCAGTGACGCAGGATTCTATTGTTTTTTTGTTATTGTTAATCAATAGAACCACGTGTTACATCACAAACGCTTTGTTCGCTCGCCATAACTTGAGAGTGTAACTTCTTACGCTTCTCTCTATAAATTAGAGAGCTGACATAAAGGAAGTCATTCAGTTGAGGTCTTTCGCGTAAGACACTATTACATTGTTTGTAGAGGACATTTAAAGATCGTTTGAATCGCCCGGTAAAGTTGTTTGCTGTCGGTATTTTGAATTTTATAGTTGGTTAAATTGGGGAAAATTTTTATCGAAAATTCTACACTCTGTGCATCTATACACTAACTGATTCCACTTGAATAAAGGTTGTATTTATTTTAAGTCGTGAATTTAGTAAGTTATAAGAAAGAGGTAGGATTGGAGAGATTCTTCCAACAAACCCTCCCGCAGACATTCACCAACTAGAAGACGGACTTTCTAAAATGGTACAGGACCCTCGTGAAGAAAGCATTATTATTTTTGACGTCAGGTCATTAATAGCCGTAATCTTAAATAAGCCGGTCAATTTGACATACGTTGGCAGTGAGGTCAACATAATTTTTGATAATTAGATTATATCGAAATATCCATTAATAAAATAAAGATCAAACTTATAATAAATCTAAAATTTGAAGAACTCGAGTCAGTCCGAGTATGACAACCTTCAAGTGCTTGCAGTCGAGTTCGAGTCGTTGAAAGCCGTGACTCAAGTCCAATCCATGTCCCTCACTAAAATGCTCGTATCAAGCCCTAGTCCAAGACCGAGTCACAAAAACCTGAGTCTTCTTGATTTCAAGTCTATCAAATGTCAAGTTCTATTAATGTAGAGTTTACGATCCATATTATATTCTAGAGTTTTTATATTCAGGTAGTTTTAAAACTAAAGATATTTTTCTGATCTTCATTTTGATTTTGCACGACTTTTTTGCGAACAAAGTGACGTAAACACATTAAAACTCAAGGAATAGTACTACCTAGACTTTAATTGTTTTTTTCCTGAACAGGGGTCAGAAAAGGAAAAAGTTTAAATTTTTTAACTCGAATCATTTACATTTAAAATTGAGTCAAATCCGCGTCCTTCTAAAAAAATTTTTTAATGGACTTGAGTCCAATTTTTTAAAAAACTTTAGCTTCTTCAAAATCATTACAATTCTGGCTGATATATTTGGGATGTTTCTCATATTTGATAGCTTTTCTCAGCAAACTGATTGTTTTCTTAATGAAAAAACTAAAATTTTATCCACCAGTTTGTAAATTCGTTTAAACAGTTTTTCCTGCGAAATTCGTAAACAGTTTCAATACCTTGGTGTTAAAATAAAAATGTCAGTTATATAAAAAATATCATTTTCTTGCCATCCCAGTTAAATTTGAAAAATAACAGCTTTTCCACTAATTTGGTTCACTTAATTTACATACCTAAGTAGCCTACTTAGTCCAGTGTTTCTCAACCTTTTTCCGATTGCGGCACATTTTTGGACTTTTTCGAAATTCGTGGCGCTTTTAGACCATGTTTCTTAATTTTTGTCCCGAAAATCTGCAGGTGTCCTCTAAAAGAAAAAGCTCTTCAACCTGTGTCGGGTTCTTATTCCCTAGTTTCTATCTCCAAAATCAAGTGTTTTTTAAAAAAACGTTGTTCTGGCTGGGGCACTTATTTTGATTGTTTCGAAATTCGCGACGCATTTGTTCTATAATTCTTGATTTTCGTACCAAAATAAAGTAATCTTTGAAAAAAAAAGGTCTTCACGAACATTCACGCTCTCTTTCTTAATTTTCATCCCAAATTCGAGTTTTTTCTAAGGAAAATCGATCTTCGCTCAGGATCTGACTCGGTTGGTTGATCACATGTCCAACAACCGCAAAATTTTTCCTAAAACTTTCGCGGCACACAGGTTTAGAAACACTGCCTTAACCAGTGGTGTACAGAAGATTTTTGAAAAGGGAACATACAACCATAATCAAATATGCTTAGTTGGAAAATTTTTTCAAGCGGTTGCTGAAGAAAAAGAAAAGTCTTCACTTTGCATCTGTCTCGGTTTTGTCACATTTTCGTCACAAAAACATAGCGATCTTTAAAAAAAATCTTCACTTTGAATTTGTCTCTGATTTCTCATATTTGTGATCCCCGCACTGTACCTAACATAACAAATCAAATCAAATCTCAGCTCTACTAATTGCCTCACCTGATTGTAAACGAAATTCTCCCTATTTTGTTTGATCAATCAATTAGTTGCCGATTTCCTCTGCCATAACATTAATCTGGCAGCACCTTTCTCATTAGTTAGCCGTACTAACTTAAATTGTTCGGCAGCTTCTTCTATTATTGCTTTTGCTAGATCGATCAAAACAGGCAGTATTACTTCCTCTGCAGTGAGGTTGAGGCTTTTTGACATAAAAATTATGTATACCAGTGGTGTGCAGTGACCTCTAAGGCTGGTAGAGCGATTGGTATGCCTATTTATTAAATGCATTAAAAAAATTGTAAAATGGCTTCAAGGCAAATGGTAAAGGTCCTTTTTTATATCTGTGATCATTTTTAAAATTATACTAGTGTAGTCATCTCATCCCTAACTATGCTATATTAACTCCTCAATAAACCTAAAATAAAGTGTTTAAAAAATATAAAATTAAGCTCTGGTATATATACAGTATATACAGTATATATATATATCAAATTAAGTATAAACACTGCAGATAAAATTTGTTTATTAAAATTCGCAACTGTCTGTTTCCCCGTAAAAACGGCTCATCAGGCGATTATCTGAAATTAAAAGCAAAAGTAAAAATAAATACAATAACCAAAATAAATAACCCGGAATAAATATTAATAGAATAAAAAGGGGAAATTGTACAAATTTTGTTCAACTTAAAAAAGTATAAACAGCCATACCGTATACAAATAAAATAATAATAGGCGCAACTGTGCTAACGTAAGAGGATTTTTAGTCATTGACAAGTGATGCGGTATAAATTTACAGAAATCGTGACTAATCAAAAATGAAAATAGTTGTAAATGATAAAAAAACCGGGTTCGATACCTGGTGAAGATTACGAGAAGTTTTTTAGTTTTAAATTTGTTTTTATGGCGACACTTGTTGGTGAGTTCCGTTCTTTTGTTAAGTGTGGTAGGTGGGTCTGCGAGGAGAATGGCTAGCTTTTCATCGAGGCAGAGATTACACCTGGCGGCACCGGGTTGATAGGTACTAGATCTGGCCGAAATGCTCTATTCAACATGAGGTTCTCTCCCATTGTCTATGGCTTCCCAGAAGGCTTTCGATAGCTCGGTGGTATAACTTTTTTGCTTGTTTTTAAAAGTCTGGCGATGGTTGTAAAAACGAGATTTAAATTCTGTTTCGCAGCATCCATAGTACGATTTGGGAGGATCGTTGTTATCTGTTGATATGTTAGCTTTATAAACGATAGCTTTCTTGCGACAATCGCCATTTAGAGGACATTTTACCTTACGTCGGCAGTTGCAAGGAGGATGCACATTGGTGTTTTTTGATACCAAGATGGTCTTGTTGTGCCTTGATAGAATCGCTGCCATGTTCGGCATACAACTGTAGCTGATCTTCACAGTGTTTTTGTTGCAGATTTTGTGGAGGCGATGGCGGGAGGGAAAGTGCTTTTCGAGTAAATTAAGAAAAGTTCTTCCAATATTAGTTTTAACACGTTGGCTGAAAGGGGTTGAACTCTAAAATTTTCCGTTTTCTTTTTTTCGTTTTGATCGGTATAGGTAGGACTGCTTGAATGCTGGTACTTTAATTCGTTGTGGTATCCGCTTTTCTGCATCGCCTCCTGATAAACTACAGTTGCATTTTGCTCTGATCTTCAAATCATTGAGCACTGTCAAAAGTGAATTGTCAGCACTGTCCCTTGTATATATATATATACTTGTATATATACATATAACAATGTTGCGAAACCAGTGCTTCAAAAGTGCTAAATAACAAAGTTAGAGCTCGAAATCAAAATTAAAAACTGGCGAAATCACGGAAATTAAAACACAGCTAAAACCCAACAGACCAACAGATAAAAAGGATCATCAGGGGTGTCTAAATAAAGTAAGATAAAATAAAGTTAAGATAAAACTGCCAAAAATTCATTTAAAATTTAAAATTGAAAAGAATTGAAAAAACTCTAAAAACGCTTAATAAGGTTGGAACGTCCCATTACGGACTCCGCTATGCTAAACTAATTACAGATCAGTGAGAAAATATGAGAAGTAGAAAAAGCGCGCAAAAAATACAAATATTATTTTAAAATTTTAAAAGGGTTTCGAGTATCGGCGAAGCTAAGACGTTGTAAACAGCAAAAAATGAAAAAACAGCAAAAAACATGTAACACAAATCAAAGTTTAAATTTGGCGTTGATCAATTTGAATTTATTTTTATGCCGACACTTATTAACTAATTCAGTTCGTTTGTTTAACAGAGCGTCATCATTAGTAGTAAGGATTGCATGTTTTTCTGCCAGACAGATACATACTCACATATTTAGTTTGCTGAAACACGTGTCGAGTTCATGGGGTAACTGTTCGTTAAACAGTACTGGTACTTAGGGTTGTTTATCACAAATATCTAGATTTATCTAGAAGTCTGTGTGCAATTAGAGAAGTGCATGCAGGAGCGAGTATAAAAGGGTGCTTAAAATGACGTCACCATAGAGCTTATTTATACGAGTAAAACCACGCCTTTCGTGCATGTCATGTTTAATTAAACGTTGCTTTTGAGTTTATGACTTGGAATATGCGTTCCTCAGAATTCGCAATGTGCTAAATTCAATATGTAATGAATCTGCTTAATAAATATATATTTATATATAATAGAAGTTTTTCAAAATGTTTGGTCGGGGTTCATCAGGAAAGTGCTCAATGACGTCCAATCAGAGCGGTTAGATAATTAAATATCAGAACACAAAATTTTTTAATTTAGCATTAATTTTCTTGGCCCCAACAGACTGCTTCGCCTGCCTGGGCTCGTCAGGGGGCGGTTAGAAATCTGAAAAGGACAAAACAAATAAATAAAAAATACAATTTAAACAAAAACGCTTAAATGCCGGAGAAAAACCTAAAGCAACAACAAGAGAAACTACGGTTGTAATACTGATCGATATTTCAATTTTTTTTCAATTCAATTCTATTTTATTTGCAATCAAGGTATTAAGTTTCGAAGTTCTCATTGAAAAAGTGATTGCGAAATAGGAAACAGCGGCTAAACGATATACGTTATTACACGCACAACGTCAATTGTGCGTGGTCGCCATACCTTATTATGAGTTTTATTACCAAAAAAAAAAGTTTTTTACGTAGCCTGCTCTATTGTTTGAAAATAATGGGTAAATTAAAAAAGTTTGCATTAAAAAAATGCGTTAAAATTTTGATTAAATAGACTGCACTGGAAAATACGGTTAAAAAATGCTTAAGAAATGCGTTTAAAAATAACAATTATCAGGGAACAACGTAAAATTAAAACAATGAAACTTTTTTTACAGGCTATAATTTAAGATTATTGTTAGTTCATTAAGTATGTAGTGTAGGGTGGGTTATTTTATTTGCTGATCAAGAAAGTGGGCAAAGGTGAGATGTAAAAATGTAAAAATAAAGCAAATCGAGTGTGTAAATTAGTAAATATATTTATTAACTGCCAGCGGGATTAAAACTTCGTAATTTAAATATACTTCAATGTCGACATATGGAGACCGACTCTGAGCGTTTGTTCAGTAATTTTTTGAGGTCAGCCTGAAATATTTGTAATTTTTCCGATAAGCATAATTTGCACGTTTTTGAACCACATTGATATAGATTTGCGTGGTGTACAATTTTCCATCTATTTGGGGGGATTGTCTTGATTGTTTTAATTTCCAAACGACTTTTGATAGTTTAGTGGAATTAATTTTTGTATTGTCTTTAAAGGATCGATAATGATTATTATATTGGAGTTTAAATATTGTTTCACAACTGCCATAATAAAATTTGTCCGTTTCACCAGTTTTTAAGGAGGCTTTATATACTATTAAATTTCTGCAGCATTTTCTGTTAAGTGAGCAATTTTTAGCTGATCTGCACTTGCATTATTTGGCGTCTACTTTGTTACCTAGATTGTTCAGGCGTGAAATGTTTTGCTTATTTACAATAGCTTTCAAATTTGGCATGCAACTCTAGCTCAATTTTATGTAGTTTTTGTTGAAAATCTTGTGGTATTTTCTTGCTGTGTGGAAAATGCTTGTTGAGAAGGTTAAAAAAATTTTTCCGATGTTAGTGCTGACTTCTTCATTGAAAGGGGAGTTGAACCAAATAATCTTTCTTAAACTGTTTCTTGATCTGTTTTTTGAGGTTGAGTTGAATTGATCTGTTTTTTTTAGTTCTTGTTTTATTGCGTGAAGTAAAAAATTTTTTCTTCCCAAAGCTTTTCATCTGACACTCTTCAGGGGAAATCGTCAGAATGAAGCAGAATTGAAACCGAACTGAATTATAAAGGGAAAAGCAGAGTTCTCATTTGCTGAAAGAAGTTAGCCAATGAAAGAAAAGATTAAGGAATTTTCAAAGAGTAGACGAATTCTTTTTGCTTACACAGAAGGGGATTGAGAGATTTAATGAAAGTTGCTTTAAGAGCAGAAAGGTGAAAACAAGAGCGATTTGTGAAACACGAATTCACGAATCCTCCATTGGTCAACATCTTCTTGACAACTTGTTTTATCTAGGTTAATTTTTCCCTGTATCCAGTTTTTGCAGGGGCTGATTGGTATTTCGGGATTCTTCATTGAATTCTTGTAAGCTGCATGAATGATTTCATCAATGCATAAATGATTTCATCAAAAATCATTGAAATGATTTTATCACGCATATAAAAGATTTCATAAATTTCTTCAAAATACAAGGGGAACCGATGAAAGAAGTCATAAAGCAACTCTAGTATTTTCTTTTAATGTAATTACTGTAGTGGCCTTTCATGCTCTACTTGTCCGGTTGCGACGACGACGATAGGGACTATTAAAATAAGACAAAAGTTTTAATAAAAACCTGAAGTCTATTAATGAAAAAATCGTTTTCACTTGAAACCAAAACCAAAGCCGAGCCTAGATGAATTAAAAGCTAAATTAGGATTTGAAGCTTTAAAAATTCATAATTTTGCCAAAATCTGAATCGGATTCAAACAGCTAAAAATAAAGTTTATTAAACACGAACCGGAACCGGAACATGATTTAAGAACATTTGATAGTCTGGACAACACGAAGTAGTTGTTACTGTAGATAAGACTGGGGTAAATGTAGTGAAGTAGAATAGTTGTGGTAGGAATTAGAAATGTTTACTGTAATTTAACAAAAAAATTTGTCGTGTCTTATTATTCTAATTAGTTATAATAGAGTTTTTATAGTAAACTGATTCTCAAAATGGTCAGTATCAGCCCTCAAAGGATAATTGGACCATTCAAAGAAGAGATAATGGTAAGGAAGTCAAATAGAAGGCGCCGAAAATCAAGAAGTCATTTTCATTCATTCATTTTACCTTTGTATTAGTCGATAAAATACTGTTGATGAAATACTGCTGAAGTCTATTAAAATTATTGTTAATCAGGCAAAAAAATGCAAACGATGCTTTTCAAAAAATCAAAAACAGTTAAGAAGGTTAAATTTATCTCAGCCAGTAGAGCAGTTTAAAAGCAATTTTTATTCGCTTTCTCAAATTCGTACATGGCTGAAGCTGGTTTTAGTCATGCAAATAGAGTCTTTTCAAAACAAAATCACACTGAACCTAAAAAACCAGCTACAGGGCTAAAGCTTACTTAAATTCAAACAAATATCCGCGTGCTACGGTGCTTGTTAAGTCCTGCATTTTTCGCATTAATGGGTTGAAAGTGAAGATAATGATGTTCTGCTCTGACAGTATTATCTTTTATGTTATGCCTACATCTGTAGTTTTAAACGTAGCTATTTTCGGATTGTAATTACTTTTTTACGTATTTTTAAAAAAATTACGAAACTAAAGTTTATTTGGACATATTTTTTTTATATTAGTAGCAATAGGCTAGAGCTAGACTACGGGGTCTATAAAAAATTTTATACTTAAATTGAGGGTGGATGTACAGAAAAAGTTGAGAATCTTTGTTCTAGTACAAAGAAACTGTATTTCGACTTTGCAACAATGCTTTTCACCCGAGGCCGTGTGGACTCACGTGATTATTGCGTGGTGGGAGGACTCATAAGCTCGTGACTCCATTTAGCTTCAGCTCTTAGCGGGTAGTGGTGAGAAGGGTATGTATGAGTAATCTTGCGCTGTGGGATTTCCGACAGGTAATTTCCATCTGACATTTATCATGCCAGTATGTTATGGCATCACCTGGCTGGGTCCAGGCTAACGGGAGAAATTTCAGTTAAAGTATTTAGTTTCTACGAATTTATTATTTAGCTTTTTATATTTTAAGCAATTTTTAGAGTTTTATGTATGTCGCCCCTTTAGCATAATTCTTTTAGTTTTAATAAATTATTATAAAAGAAAATGAAAGCTGAGAATTTATATTTTTCATGTCTTTTTGTACTCTTGATAAATTCTGATTCCAAATGTGTGTTGTTCAATTTGCAAGTTAAGGTGTTTTCACCCAAGTTTGTGATGGTGTTATTGGGACATAGGGTTAGTGTTCCAAGGTTAATGAAATCATTTAAATGATATCGGAGAAAAGGTATAGTTTCTTAACACTGTTATGAATCAAGACTAGGGCTTCTAATTTTCCGGTTTTCAAAAAAATCCGAAAAAACGGGATAGATCTAACCCAGGGTTTCCCAAACTTTTTGTTCATTGGTACCCTTTGAACACTTTATAGGTTCGCATGTACCCCCAAAATTTTGTCACCTTTTTAGCGCTAGGGTTAAGTTGCTCTGATGCATAACTTACTCTTTATAGCTAAGCAATTTATTGCAATCCCTCAAAAAACTGTAGTATTGATAATTTATAGTGATTAAGAGCGTTATCTTTAAGTTTTTTGGTGGCAGTTCAAACTCAGAAAACTAAACATTAACTTGATTCTATTTACAATTTATTTATTTATTCAAATAAAAATAAAAACAAACATTTAGAACATTTTAGACAATTGATTTTTTCTTAATTAAAACAAAATTTTAACGTTACCTAACTGATGTAGGCCGGAAAGTATTACGATCTGTGACAAACCCACATTGCTATATGAAATTGGGCTTAATATCAAGTAATTATGCAAATGTGGAACGCCAGAATGTGAAATTCAAAGTGTTAGAAATAGAGCATAGATCATGTCCTGATATTTTGAGTTAATTTCAATTTAATTATCACTAGCACTGAAAATGTCAATTCACATAATTGTGATGGTAGAAGCAAAAGCAACGGTTTAGTTATAAGTGTAGCAATCTATTGGTATGAGTTGCACATCATAAAAATTCACATAAATCATCAAAAATTCACATAAATTTTTCTCAGAATACACATCGCGTGCAAAACTCTGATGTTGGAGTTTAACCAGTTCCTCTTGAGTACATGTTCCAGCCTGCAGAATCCGAGCGTTTGCAGTGAAAGGATTTCTTATAAATGCAAACTCATCTTTACCTAGACTTGGAAAAATTTATCAATTTCCCGCTCCAATTTCATAAGATGTTCAATGACCAATTCTGTGAAACTTTTGGTCTTAAACTGTGGATTTTGATTTAGAAATTTTTCCATAGAAGGTTTTCTTGGTAAACCATTTAAAAATCACTGTATTAGTTTATTCCAATTTGGTATATCATTGGAAACAAGCGAAAGTATATGGAAAATATACTTCATACAAATTTAATCAATTACCCTCGTAACAAACAAGTTAGATAAGGATATTCTCTCACATATAATGTACCCCTTAAAAAGTAAAAATGTACCCCTGAGGGTACATGTACCCCAGTTTGGGAACCCCTGATCTAACCCAATACCGGAATCCCGAAAAAAATAACAGGAATTTTTAAACATATAACAATACTAAGCAAATCATGTAAATCAACAAAGCAAAAATACATTTAAGTTTGATTTACTAACTTTAAACAAATTTTTAAAAGTAAGCTCGTTGAAAATAATAGTAATTATGCCGTCACCGTTAGAACAGTAATTTTCAAATACAAAGTTAAATTCACGAGAACGATTGAAACAAGAATAGAATTACAGTAATGCAACAAATTACTCATATGAAATTAAAATTTACCAGTAATATCACTGTTTGACTGTATCAAGAACTTTAGTCAAATTTAAAATAAAGAAATTATAGAAGTATTCCTATTTATTTTTTGCTGTATTTATAAATACGAAAAAACTGGAATTTTTTTGCTAAAAACGAGAAGCGGGAAATCCAAAAAGGCTTTAAATCCCGGGAATTCCCGAAAGTGAAATCTCGGTTTTTAAGCCTTTCTACAAACGGACAATATGATGTAACTAATATCAGGATTTTTAACACAACCTATGTTTTCGGATTTTTATAAAAGATTTATTTGTGGAGGTTGTTCAGCTGCAGCACGTCATGCTTTAGTTTTTTGGCAAAAGCTAATTATCTCGTTCTGAAGATTGTTTTATCACGGACTTTTACTCGCGAAAAAATGTTAATCACGTACCCACGACACGTTCGTACTTCATTTTCGGCACATCGCAAAATCTTTCGCTTTCAATTTACTTCGTCATCTTTTAATCTTAATTCGCGTGTTGATTACTCATAACATTTTATATCGGATAAAAGCTTAATATGGGATCAACGGAAGTTGCGATAGTTATTATTGTTTTTCTTCAGCGAATGAGCTGCCATATTTTGTTTTAATCAACAACAAACAGGCTGCACATTTTCCGCGCTGTATTTTTTAAATCCACGTTGAAATAATTTTTAAGATTGCTTTGTTGTTATTTTCGACCTACTGTTTTCTAGAGGTTCAAAAATCTTGTTTACAATTATGATTTTTGGATAAATTCTTGATTTTTTCATTAAGCGATGAATCAATAGAATCAAAAAATTTTATTTTCAGTCGGTTGTTTTTTAAAATTTAAACTATTACGGTCAATCGCGGAAAAAGGAGCTGCGCCTATCATTAAATAAATGCTATTAAATTCTATTTAAATCATCCATAGTATTTTGTAGATTTTGAAGATTAATGTTTTTAACAAACAACAAAAAAACTATGCAAACTTTGTTATGGAGGTCAATTACAACAAAATCTTGTAAGATCAAGAGTAAAAACAACAAGGTCAAATACAATAACAAGTAAAAGTGAACGAATTTTTTTCCATTTTTATTATACAGGGAGTTTCAAAAAGACTACGCCAAATTCATCACGTAATATGTCAAAAACGAAAAACTATAGAAAACTCTAGCTTGAACATATGTGTTGTACATACCTTCAAGTTTTATTTTATGTTTTACAATCGCTTAATGTGGCCACCAACGGCAGCACGGACGACATCAAGCCGATAAGAGAATTCATCCCAAACACGCCGCAACATGTCGGGGTCCACCGTATTGATTGCTGCTGTTATTCGATATTCCATGTCATTGATATTTGCTGGAAGCGATGGAGTGTAAACCTTGTCTTTAACATACCCCCACAAAAAAGGTCACACGCAGTGAGGTTTTAATCGTTTTGGTTGGTTTTAGTCGTGGACCGCGACATGCTGAGCGTGTTTGGGATGAATTCTCTTATCGGCTTGATGTCGACCGTGCTGCCGGTGGTGGCCACATTGAGCACTTTTATAGCATGAAATAAAACTTGAAGGTGTATACAACACATATGTCCAAGCTAGAGTTTTCTATAGTTTTTTGTTTTTGACTTATCACATGACGATTTTGGCGCAGTCTTTTTGAAACTCCCTGTATAAATACATACAGATGGCAACATAATCAAGTTAAAAATTTGAGGGCTAAATAAAGAATTATTTGGTGTAATTACGTTGGGTTAATTTAACAATAATTCAAAAAGTTTTTGACTCTTATATCTCAAAAGTTTTTATAATACTTATAGTACAAAAAGTTATAAAATCGAAACTTTGGCAGTTCGTTAATTCTGGACTAAACGTTGGTATCGTTGAAAATTGCGCTTATTGAGAGTGTCTTTTCAGCAAAAAGTGCCTTTTTTAAATCTTGCCGCTCCCGCCAGATAACTTTCCGGTGCCTCTGAGAAGAAATCTGCTGTACTTTCTAGACAAGCAAGGCATTGTAATATATCTTATAAAACATTTGATTATAGATGGTTTTGTTTCTAAATTTATGCTTTAGTTCTAACTTAAATAAAATTACGACAAACGTCAGCTAAACCTAATCACAAAACAAAATGTTTATTCAGTTTTTTGACTCAAGCTCATTTAACTGTTTCTGATCAAAAAATTGTTTCGATGTAAGGAAAAAGAATTGTTGATTTGCCTAGATGATGACATGACTAAAACACGAGAAGCGACAGGAAGCAGGAAATAAGTTTTTTTACCTAGATGTGAAATAAATGTTATTTTTTTGCAGATTCGGAAGGTAGAATGCAAGTTAAGTACTAGGTTTTTAGTTTGTTCTTGAAAACAGCTATTGTATTTTAGTCCAATAAATTTAATCAGTTGTTGGCAAACTGTTGTTTCAAAAATGAGAAAATTATTTAGTTTTCATTTCCATTTATAGGTAGGCATGTTTTAGGTTGAAACGGTTGTTGCTTTTAACACAAAGTGTGCTTTGCTGTCTACTGTATATAATAAAATTACTATTTCACTTTCCTGTACTTACTGCTAAATTGTAAAGGACTTTATTTCAATCCTAAGTTATTTATACAAACTCTGCGTTTACCACAAATATTGCTCGAATAAACTTATTAAGAATACGCGGAAGGTAATAAATATTTGTTTATTTATCAAATACCAGCTGATGATGCAGCACCTACTAAACAATAAAGAATTGAGAGAATTAACATTGTAGAGAAATTGTAGACAAATAATAAAGAATTGACATTGGTTGGGTGATAAGGCACGATCAAGCTGGAAAAAAACCTACATTCGATAAGTCAATATAAATATTTTTATCATTATTTCTATTCATCTTTCTGACTTACTGGATAACGTCGAAAGGATTGAACTTAATGAACCATCAAGCAAATACTTCAACCTTCGCTTTTAAAAATGACATGATTTTGCGGTTTTTTTAAATTTTTATACAATGTTATGAGAACATATTTTAAACTTGCTTAAAGATCCCCAAGCAGAAGAAAATGCTTTTCCAAGGAGAAAACAAAATGAAGAGTGTTAGAGTTGATCAGAGACCGCCTTGGTTCGCGTTCGCCATTAATACGGCGCTTTTATCAACTCGCCCACGCGCCAACCACGCATGCTTCCTATGGACCTTCTTCTTCATTTGGAAGAGCCTCCACTCCAGATCTGACGCCAACAGAAGGGCCCGGATGGCAGATGCTTTTTGTAACCCAAACCGCTAGTATGTTTCTTTTTTTTTTGAATAATAGACCAGAACCAAATCTTTTAAACCGGAAGAATATCTACTGTCTACACGTAATGACGATGTTGAGTCAAGGTCTACTAATCAGAAAAATTCTTGTTTCGAACTGGGCAATGTACTAAAAAATTGCTTTTCTCAAGAAACATTACCAAGAACTTTCAAAAGTTAACCATTTTCAGCTGAACATCTAAGGCCTTTTTTCAAGTAAAATCAACCTTCTTTTTAAGCAAAGTTATGGAGTCGGAGGAATTTTTTCGAATCCAGCTATTAAAAATTTTCGACTCCGTCTCCAATCTAAAAGGTCCAATTCCGGCAACTCTGAATTCACAATTTTGTAGACCTATATTTCGCCTAAAACAAAGTTTCTAAAAACAATAACGAATCCGATTCCGCCCTATAACATCCGACTCCGACTTTGCAACCTTGTTTCTAAGTATGGCCAAATTTTTCGTTTTATCATAAATATATGCTCTTTTTAGCAAAAATTTTATTAAATATTATACTGAAAAAGCGATGGAAAGACACTTTTTTAATCGCATTATTTACTGTAAAAGCTCCACTTTATATTGCTATAAAACAATACGTTTTTTGGAACAGTAGAAAGTCGATATCTATTTTTTGCATTACTCTGAGTTTATTCACAATCATCGTCTCTAATTTAAGCAGCTTTTAAAAATCATTTACATAAAGCAAGGTGTAAACAAAAGAGGGCCAAAATCTGAGCCTAGAAGTATCGAGATGGTAACCAAATTTAAAGTAAAAGAAAGACAGTTATCGAATTTAGCTAGTTGAGTGCCTTGGGAAAATAGCTTTCAAATGCAATATGTGTACAACGTTAAGCTTCCGAACGAAGATGCAAAAGCAATACAGAGGTAAAAAAAAAAGGAACTCCATAATTGTTCAAAAAAGCTTCCAATAAACTGACTTGCATACGTAAAGCTCTTTGATAAAGAAAATTGGTCAAAACGCTAAATTCATCACCTGTAATCGTGTTAAAATTCATGACAGAGTAAATATCATTAGAATAAACAAACTAAGTGGATTACGCCCACCGGAAATTTGCTTTGATTCGAGCTATTGAATAAATACTTTTTTCCTTTATATAAACAATTTCACTTCCTTGTAACTCAATTAGCCTATTTTTTCACAAATATGTAGTTACCGTAACTTTGTCACACTCTTGTGGCATTTTTTGTTTTAGCATTCTTTGAGATATTTGTATGTAATGCCATATAATAATTTTTTAATATTATTTTATTAAACATATTTCAATGACACGATATATTGCAATACTTTCTGAAGGCCTGGCACAGCGGTTAGTCACTAGGCTCGTGTTTGCAAGACTAAGAGTTCTCTACTCACTTAGGCGCTCATGTTGCTGAGTTATATAGTAATAGTCTTAATGTTGTGCTCAAACTAGCTGCTTTGGCGATGTCACTAACTGAATGATTTGATTCGATGCCTTTTAAGTAAAGGAGCTGTATAAATGTGGTAAATTATTATATAAATACTTTTTCATTAAAAAACTTCGGAAATCGCAAATAGGCTAATTGCTATTGAGAATTTCAAAGCATACACTGACCAAAGAGTTTAGAAGGGAATTCGCTAATGCTTACGAAAATCAAAGTTTTTACAATAAGAAAACATAAGCAATCTCTAATGGGGCCCTTTTCATTTTAACCTCAATTTTTCTTGACTTTATTTTGACGATGCAGTTCTGGCCTATTATTGAAGTTTTGGCTAAAATGCAACAGAAACAGTTATGTTAGTTTCGAGAAGTTATTATTGCTTTTTTCCTCGGCAATAAGATAATCTCAATTCTCCTCTTGAATTAGTAATCTACGATCACGAAAACTACGAAAAAGCGTGCTAAAACAAAATAAAAAAATTTTTTTTTATATTTTCCTAACTTTGTAGAATTCGATGTCACTGCTGTTGTAGTAACGTGTTTGGAGGCAAAGTGAACACGTCAGTTCATTGCTGACGTCGAGTGACGTCCAATGAACTGACCAATAAAAACTTTCTTCGGCAAAGCTTGTCATAAAGACGCTTGCCTCTAGCGAAATTTTTAGTATTCACATTGTTTTTCGATTAAACTAATATTGATTTAGTTATTTACAATTTTTTTTCAGAACATCAAGTAATAATTGGTCAACGACTGTAGTGGTAGTGAAGAAAGTAACTTTGAACCAATACGAAGTGATTTGGAATAAGATTACATTGGTATGAGTGATGCTGCTAGTAATGAAAAAGGAGAACGTGTTGATTTATTAGGAGGGTGGAAAAGAATCAGACAATTTTAAGAATCTGGATCTAATCTAGAAATTTAAGTCAGGTCTAATGCCAAGGTTTCTTATTTCAAGAAAACTAACACAGTTATAGGCATAGGCCTATATTACAGTGGCAAGCAAAAAAGGAAGACATTTTTATTTTTTAGATTTTTTTTAAAATAACTTTGTTAAAATTGAATTACATTTATCAAGTAATATTGATATATTAAAGAGAGCACAAAAAATTATACTGAATCCAATATTAATTGATTTTTTTTTGAGAAATATAATTCAATTTTAACTAAGTTATTTTGAAAAAATCTAATGAAATAAAAAAGTATTACTTTTTTCTCGCCACTGTATATTTATTTAATTACATAAAAATTATAATAATTTCACATTTCAATTATATTTCCAATTAGTTAATCAATTCTGACTTTATAATTTTTAAATCTAATTACGTATCGATTTTAATAGTTTCACATTTCACTTACATTTCTAATTAATTAATCAATACAGCAGACCTCGGTTAATTCGGATTCAATTTGACTGACAAAATCATCCAAATTAGGCCAAGAGCCGAATAATCCAAAGCTTTTTAGTAAGAATTGCAGTATATAGAAAATTATTTGCAATTTCAGTTTTATATAAGTTAAGCGAAATTTCGCATTAACCGAATCCGGATTAACCGAAGTTTACTGTATTAAATTTATACCTATTTTTAATACTCATCATTTGGTCATCACATCTAATACCAAAATAGGAAATTTTATATATACGTTTGTACTTCCTCCAAATATACTTATATTTATAATTTGGCCCATTATGAAAAAAGATTGGACATCCCTGCTATATACAATGAAAAACAAAATACACAAAACGAAACGAAGACCAAGAACAATCATTTCAAAGCGTATAATGACTTGGGCCCGCTAAAGTCAATAAAGTCAAAATTTTTTCAGAGCCTTATTACATCATCAAACGCATACTAACATTGGTTTCGGGTGCTCAGGAGTCTGTTTTGGTAAATTTTATCAGTCAAAATAAAGTCAAAATTTTGATTAAAGTAAAAATTTGTCCAAATTGTTTTTATCAAAATTCCTTTACAAAAGCGAAGAAATTATTTTTTTCTTTATTTTTCTGAATTTTTGAGCAGCTATCAAAATTTTATGCGAAGTTTTGTACGTGTTTGAATGAAGTCTTAAAATTCAAACTTCTGTAAATACAGTAGTTACACTATCGTCACAATACAAATGCGTGCGTTAATTGACGTGGAAAATTTGTCAATTTATCGTCATTGTTAAAGCATAAATGCATAATTGTTACACAATTAACCTATTCCTATAAAACGTTTACGCTCTTTACACGTAGTCTTTTCGAACGGTAGCCTGGAAAATTTGGTCGCATTAAAAATGCCTAAACAACCCAAATCTTCAACAGCGAAAGATAGGCAAATTTTCAGCGAATATCCGGATAAGTTTTTGGGAACTCCAGTCGGCGATTAACGATGCTATTTTTGCGACGTATTAGTCAAATGTGACAAAAAATTTTTCGTGGAAAGTCACCGAAAAAGTAAGCAGCACCAAGGTAAATTGGAGACGAACAAATCCCAAGGTAAGCAAACCTTTTTACGACTCGGTCAAATAAACTTCAAGGAAAAGGTAGTCTCTTCATTTCTAGCAGCAGATATTCCACTTTATAAACTGCACCATCCTTCTTTAAAGTCTCCGTTTGCTACAATGGGAAAAGTATAGCCCGGGCAAGTGTTGCTAAATTAGCATATAAAAAAGAAGAGCAAATTCGAGAATTACTTTTTGACAAACAATTTTTTTAGATTGTGGAAGAAGCAGAGGTTGCTAAACGAAAGTATATTAATGTGCTGGTGGGCAGCTTGGATACACCAAATGACGCATTCCTCATTGATTGTCTTCCACTTGAAAGCGGTAGTAATGTTAATAGCAGTATTATTCTGCACACTGTGGATGACATATTGTGACAACTTGAAACGAAACACAAAAATTTTGCATTGCTCTTGACAGATGCTGCTCGGTACATGTCTTTGGTTGGCAAAACATTAAAGGAATTATACCTATTTTTGATGCATGTCACCTGCGTTGCACGCTTACTACATAACTGCGCTATGCGAGTGCGTACTTACTTTAAAAATATTGATGAAGTAGTAGCAACGATCAAGGCAGCAACAATTAAAAACAAAGATTGCAAAAACGATTTTTATGAAGCTGGTCTGCCATCACCTCCTGACACAGTGACTACAAGATGGGCAACTTGGCTCAGAGCTGCCTTATATTACTCTAAAAACCTTCCTATTGTTTATACCATTGTCAACAATTGGACAAATGGAGGCCTCTTAGTCAGCAGAGCGCAAGACGTGATCAATACAAATGATTTGGTGCCAGACTTAGTTAGTATAAATCAATAACGAACTCTAGCAGCTAACGTAGAGTTCTTAGAAGCTAGT
Source organism: Diplosoma virens (assembly GCA_963680785.1). Lineage (NCBI taxonomy): Eukaryota > Metazoa > Chordata > Ascidiacea > Aplousobranchia > Didemnidae > Diplosoma > Diplosoma virens. The sequence continues at coordinate 37,256,659 of OY796881.1, read as the reverse complement.
GACTGCACAATGACCAAAGCATACGGATTACTGAAAAATATGCAATTTGATGATGATCCCTGTGCAATTAAAGTTTACATCAAAAAACGACTATCCAACTCTGATTTAGAAGCAATAGTAAACTGTACCAATTTGACAATCGCTCCAACAAGCTACGCACTATTGCAAAAAGCCCAGCCAATTTCTGCTCCTGTTAAGAGATCATTTTCCATGCTAAGCAAATTACTGAGAAAAGACAGAAATTTTGATGCCAAAAACGTCAAAAAGTACATGATGCTGTATTCCAATAAATAATTCGGTAATTGTACGGTGTGATTTTCGTTAAAAACATCATAGACAGACTATACAGTTGCGGTAACACAGCAATTTATATATTATGCACTAATTGATACCCTATACAGAATGGCCCAGTTTCCTAGGTTTTTTGTCATGCATCGCTTGTTACATTAGCCACAAGATTGACTGATTGAGATTTCTATTTAAATGCTGTTGACGAAAAGGGAAGTAGCTAGGCTACCGTCTTTAAACTTATGTAAATTGCAACTTGTGAAAAATTTTCTAACAGAATTTGTACATCAAGACATCAATAATAGGCCAAAACCATTTAAGTTAAAATAAAGTTAAAATTTAGCAAAAATAAAGTCAAAAATAATTTTTTTTGGTCAAAATAAAAATGGCCCTAATAATGACAAAAAAATAACGCAACTTATATATAAATAGAAACTAGACACAAACATTGCAACGAGAAATAAACGAGATTATTTTGAGAAACAATTTTTATAACATTAAATTTGTAACTCAATAAATGTTTTACATATCAATTTTTTTTTTAATGAAACCCACTGCATATTTTTAAGTTCAGCATCTATTTGAGCCTATAAGTTCGAACCTCTATAAGAAAGAAAATTTATACAAAAATTTTTATAAATGTGAGGTGTAAGATATGTGAGGAATTTTGTCCTTCCTTTATTGTGTAACGAATTTCAGTTAATTTACTGAACGAAGCATAAAATTTTTGAGGCAATTTACTATAATAGAGTTGATACATAAATTTAGCTAATTCAAATAAGTGTATGGCTAATTCTAATAAGAATGTAAGCACAAATAAATGAATTGTGAATAAAGAATGTGAACACAATGAAGAAGAATAAACTTAAATTTGAGTCCATTTTACAAATAATTAATGTGTTGATACTTTTTGTGCATGGACAAATAGAAGGGCCGAACAACAGTTCGTAATTGATTGAGCTTGTTTCGAGCTGTTCCGGAAAGCATATTTTAATTAGTCTATAACGCGCCATTGCAACAAAAGAACTTACAGCATTTGAGCTGAAATTAATAAATAGATTGGAACAAATTTTTAGTCGCACATAGCAAAACTTGAACCGAATCTGCCAAACCAAAAAAGTATCTACTGTCTACTTGTAATGATGTTCAATCAAGGCCTACTAATCAAAAAAAGTTTTTTTCGAACCGGGCAAATTTCAAAGTTTTAAAAATCTTAAATACAATAGACAATGAATATTTAGGGTGTGACTTTTACCTCTCTTTAGTATTTGAATTTTTTTAGCTTCTCTCAATTTATTGTAGAAAAGGATTTAGGAAAGTAAACAAACCTAACTACTTTTATATTGTATTTGACAAAAACAGCTTTTTTTAAAAATATAAAAGTTTAGGTGCTACTCTGATGCGCGATCTCATCGTAAGAACGTGCGATCCAACGCATCGGCTATTCTGAGATCATTCATTACGCGAGATTGCATGTTAGAGTAGCGCCAAAGTTTATTTTAATATAAATAAACACCTATTTTCTTTTCAATAAAATAAACAATACTTTTAAAAATGAATCTTTTAAAATTGGCTTAAAAAATTCTTTTGAAAAATAACTCCTTAATTTTTTCAAAAACTTTAAATTATTACTTTCAAAGGTAACATTTTTTAATTTTATTATTGTCAGTATAACTTTCAAAAAATGATATTGCATTGATACTTTTGCATGTACATTCTATACGCATGGCAAATACCAAACCAAAATCTGATCATACCTTACGGCTGTTCACAATGGGTTGGGTGAAACTGAAATCTAGTCACAATTCCTAAAATTAAGCAATTTTTTTCAAAAGTTTGTGAATGTTGAAATAGAAAAAAGGTTGAGATTTGTATCCGCTCCGGATCCGCCAAAATTTGTGGATATTCACTCCGGTCCGCTCCGTATTCGCTCCGTGGACACGTCTGGTAGCTAGCTACAACATTCTATCTTCAGGTCAATTTGGTCGCAGAGATACGATAACTTCACCATTATTTTTACACAAACATTAGATTTTCTGATACTCCAAATTAGTATGGTTATCAAAATTTATATTCAAAAATAAATAACCCCTGATTTACCGGAAAGTTTTTCGGAATCCCGAGAATTTAAAACTTAAAAATTATCAGGAATTTCCGGATTTCGGGACTTTAGGACATAAACCATAGTACTAACGGGACTATTAATTTTTCAATCTATAGTAGTTGTCGCACTTCATTTGAAATAATTTTAATTATGGCAGTATAGTTTTCCATCTTAAAGTAATTTAAAGTTTTATTACAACGTAGAAATCGCTTGGGTAAGTTACAATCGCTTCTGTGCTATGTGATTTAATTATCCGCTGTTTGGTTTTGTTTAAATGCATTTTTTCTTTCGCCAGACGGTGATGACGTAATGTGCTTTGTCTGTATCGTATGACCGAGTTAAATGTAGTTCTCGAATGTTCTCGCTTACCATGGAAAAAGCGTTCTAATTTTAATGCACGTGAGCGAAGCGTTTTCGAGATAACTCCAGCCGATTTGCGTCATGTGACCTTTTGTCTATGTACGCTCGCTCGATTGAAAAAAAGCGAGAGACGGACGAATACGAGAACATAGAACAATTATACATATGTAATATATATGTTTTATATCTTTGATTTGGCCAAGCTTGTTTTTAAAAAATTAATTACACTGGTCAACCAAAAAAAATTTTCGATTGAAAAAAAAACGAGAGACGGACGAATACGAGAACGACGAGAGAAGAGAGTTGAGCGTTGGTTTGGCGTAGAGCGAGGGCGAAGGATTCTTTGTTTGTATGGCGTTGATAAGTGTTATAATTGTTTTTGCGCCAGTGTTTGGAGATTGGTTCTACGGAGGTAGAGCTATTTGCATTGAACGAATTAAGTTATAGCGCTGATTATCGCTTTGCAGTGGCAGAGCGCGAAAGAGAATTTTAATATCGCTTTAAACAAAGTCGATTTTTTCGGAGCCATAAGCTTTTCGTGACGCTTTCATCAGTGGCAATCGCGTCAAAATGGGACGAACCAGAGAAAATCAAAGTATTTATAGTCTCAACAGTTGGGAGAAAGGTGCTGCAGTCTCGGAAAGGAGAAAGGCACAATTGCACGGTGTGGTGCAATACAGGAGGTTCTCGGAAAGGAGAAACGCACTATGTGCAATTACCCAGGAGAAACACTGTTACTCGCAACTTAGGTTATTTGAAAAGTTTCAATGTGTAAACAAATTCCTTTTGCTTACATAAAACCGGATGTTTGGTTTTGATAAAAGTTGCCTCGAGTAGACACAGATGGAACGAGTTGCGTGCCACAGCAAGAATTTTAAAACGTTTGTCGTTATAGTTTGCAGCACATTGCTCGTTGTCAAGCAAATGTTGTCCTATGGCAGAGTCACAATCTGGATTGTTACGTTTAAGCTTACAGGATCTGCCAGGTTGAGATCGTGTAGGGCGCTTCGCTTGCTGTTGTAGCCATTTAGGAACATGCTGCTTGATTCTATCTTGTAGTCGCTGTGATGTTCGTCCTACGTACCTACTGTCACAGTGGCACGAATATTCATAAACAACGGAGCTTTTCAGCGTGGTAGGTAAAACATCTTTGCGGGCTACAGGCAACATGCGTTTCGATGTAAATACAACTCTGGTGGTAACGGAGCCATAACAGCTTTCAACAGCCGTTTTGACGTTTTTGTCAAGACCAATGGAAGCTTTCCCTATCCAAGGAACTCTCAAATATACGGGACACTTCTCAGGACCAAATCGTTTGGGCATAGAAAACTGAGCAATTTTCTTGGAAATGTTGCAGTCAATAATAGATTCAGGATAACCATTGTCCAATAGAATGTTCTTGATATGCTTAATTTCTTCGTTTAGTTTAGATTTCGTGCATATCATTAGTGCCCGGTGTACCAAAGTTAATATAAGATTTGTTTTTTGTTTAGTGGGACTGAAAGATTCCCAACGTAAGTACTGTCCAGTAAAGGTAGGTTTTCTATACACACTTGTTTCAAAACCGGTAGCTGTTCGTTCCACGTTAACGTCGAGAAACGGTAAACAATTATTTTTCTCTTTCTCAAAGGTAAATTTGAGAGAAGGATGGAGACAGTTTAGTTGTTTGAAAAAGTTATCCGACTCTTCTTCATTGCGAAACATAGCAAATGTATCGTCAACGTACCTAAAATATGTGGAAGGTTTTGATTTATGAGAAAAAAGTTTTTCTTCATAATACCCAACAAAGATGTTAGCTAAGGCTGGGCCTAGTGGTGACCCATTGCAACCCCATCAGTTTGCTTGTACATGATGTCATTAAAGCTAAACTCTACTCCAGATGTGGCACTTTTCATCAGTTCAATGAAGACAGCCTTCGAAATAAGTGGTTGTGCATCCGAATCATCGCAATATAAGGCATCTGCACAGATATTAATGGTCTCTTCAAGTGGGACGTTTGTAAAGAGGCTCGAGATGTCGAAGGAGCACATGAAAAGATTGTTAGCATCTTTAGAGTTTTGAATAGCATCAGCAAACGTAAATGAGTCACGAATACAATGGGTCGAGAAACGCTTTAATACCGGTTCCAAGAGGCTTGCTAACCACTTGCTGAGCTCATGATGGGATGAGCCTGTCATAGATAGTATCGGTCGTAACGGTACGTTTGTTTTGTGCGTTTTGGGTAAACCATACATTCTGGGTCTTTGTGATCCGGTGGGATGAATATTTTGGTAAAGACTTTTGGGTATTGAATCTTCTTTAAATAGTTCTAGTAAGCGTTTTTGAAGTTTTGATTCAATATTAGCAGTGTTGTCGTTGCTTGAGGTTGGTCCAAGTTTTTCGAATTTTGATGGATCATCAAGTGAATTTTCGTCAGTCGTGAGTCGTCAGTCGTGAGTCGCAAATTTTATAATATATTCGTTTCAGTTAGAGAGAGTAGTCTCTGTTTGTTTGCTGAGAAAAATCTTCGATGAATCAATCAGAACTTATTCGGAACCAACTGTATAAAAGCTTCAGGCTCATAGCTCACTACTTCTTGAGCCGGAATAAAATAAAATTAGACACAGCTTTGTTTCAGCGCAGGTATTCGGGTTACCTTGCTCAAATGGTCCCTTAGGATTCTCAAACAAAGTCTGTGACAGTAGTTTTTACAAAAACTGTTTTCTTTAGAATTTTTTTGGCCAATTCTTGTCAAAGATGATTACAAGGATACTTGTTTTCTAAGTGGAATATTTTGCTTTTTTAAAAATAGTCACATTCTATATAAGGGGTTGCTAAATTCTTTCATACATGAGCCATATTCAGTAAACTAATAACGTTTGCAAGACGCAAGTCTTCTAAATTGTAGATAAGCAAAAAAAAATCAAAATAAACCAATTTATTTCATCAAACAGTGCAAACATCTGTCACGCTGTCGTGACATGCGTTTCCATGCGATTTGTAAGTCGCTTAAAATTAGGCAGTAAAATTTCTAATAGCAATCCAAACCAGTTCTGTTAAATGGTCATTAGCTGGATCTTCTAAGTTCTGTTAAGGTGATATAATCAGAGTACGGTCATCTAGCACGAGAAGATTTTATGCTACGAAAAACTGGCTTTAATCACTACACTAGCTTTCAAATGGCTGTTGTAAATTTACGTTAATTTTGAAGAGAAAACTTTAAATTGACTAATTTATTTAATCTCAATTAATCTTAATTTAATTTCGGCAGATAACAACGAGAAAGTTTTTGTGAGTTATTTCATGTTGGCATTTTACTTTGCTGCCTTTGTTGTGGCTGAGAAACCTTTTACGGAATAAACACAAACGTTTATCTCCCTGCACAGTATATACGTAACCATCCTTCTATTCTTTTTTTTTTATAACTGCTATTTTCTTCATTATACCTTTGTTTCTGATTATTGTTTTTAGCATTGATTATTATCTTTTACGAGGTTATTATCTAAAAAAGTTTATACACAGAAAATTAAACTTCAGGAAACAGTGATTAGTAATTAACACCGACAGCAAATATTTATGTAAAAAACCCTACACCTTAAATACTTCAAAAACCAAACATTTTCAGGAAAGGCTTGCAGAACATAACTTGAATTAAAACTGCTTTATTCTAAATTAAAAAATAGTATATTGATGGTGTACAAAACATAACCCACCTACTATCCGTCCAGATAGTATCCTGAGTATACGCAAGGATAAACTTACTAACAAAAACAAATTTAATGTAAACACTGTTGCCAGGGATAATATTTAATTTAAACCCATAAGTTTTTCTGGTATAAATCAGAGGTCACTTCAACTTTAATAAATTCAATAAAAGGCCTAGTATATTTTTTAAAGCAAAATTTTCTCCCAATATAACGGGCAAAAAGTCGTTTAGAAGCTTTGCTGTAAAAAATATAAGCCTGCTACACCTTTTATTATATTTATTAAAGTTGAACTGGCCTCTTATTTATATGAAAATAATTTATTATGAATTTTAAATTAAGAACGAAAATGTGACGTCGAAATATTTTGTTTATTTTTAAGACGTTCAGGGTATGTGCTGTATGCCCACTATAATCATCTCGCCCTGATGCTTTGACACTGCGTTCAACAACTAATTGTCGTTTTGCCGTTCTTTTTACCGCGCAGTTTCATTTGATAAATACTTGATAAAAATGAATTCAAGAGTTACTGTTCGCAAATAAACATCTATTGGTTTCTGGTAAAAGTTAAGACAGTGGAAAATAATTTGATTTATTTTAAGAATTTGCAAAAGCCTCAAACGAGAAGTTGAAGAGCCACATGCGGCTCGCGTAAAATGGTTCGGTGACCGTTAATCTATATAAATATATAACATTTAACATTTTATTTACAGTATATTAAACAAGTAAAGTAGCTTTTAAATTAATTAGAAACACTTCACAAACGTTTTTTAGGCTCGTGTCCAAACATGAAAAAAAATTATTAATAAAGTTTTTCATTGAAACTTCGCTTAATTGAAAATGCTAGAGCTTAAATAAAAAAGACAGCTACTAAAAAAAAGATCATAGCCTTAGTTTCCTTTGACAAAAGTGTATAGTAATTTCCAAAATTTTATAAATAAAAAAATTTAAAAAAATTTTTATTAATAAATTTATATAATTGATAGTTAATAGCTCGTCGTGGTTGTTTGAAAGGGTATCTACTCCAGGTCAGACACAAACAGGACTAGGATCGAGGGTTTATCCTTTTACTACTATAGTTAATAGTTAATAGTTTTTCCTAATCCTTTTACTACTATAGTTAATAGTTAATAGCTTTTCCTAATCCTTTTACTACTACAGTTAATAGCTATTACAAAAATAAAGCTTTTCGCCTAGAAAAATAAAATATTAGAAAGAATTGATTATCACCAGATAATGTACAGGGTGATCCGAAAGTAACTCCCTATTTTAAAATAACTATAATTTATTCAAATGCTGTAATATGTTTCTCAATTTTTGTGTGTATGTTACTTAATGTGTGGCAGTTAAATCTATGCTCTTGTTTTCTTTTCTCGTGAAAATCCTTGTGTTACTAGTGAAAAAATGCAGAATCGACCCAAGATAACAGTATGGTGTAGAATGACTTTTGACAGGATTGTGGGTCCCTTCATCCTTCATGATACCATGAACACCGAAAGGTACCTCACTATGCTGAGAGATAAAGTTTGGCCAATTATCAGTGCTTGGGACAATATTGAAGATTTAATTTTTATGCAAGATAGAGCTCCTCCACACTTTGCTATTGTTGTTCGTGAATGGCTGAATGCCCAATTTTCTGGAAAATGGATGGGTGGTCGTGGTTCGCACGAATGACAGCCAGAAGCTGGTGGCGAATGATGGTGCCCATATTGAATTTTAAATAAAAGTCCATTCAATATACTTTCTTCTCATATTTATTAATTGGAGAGATTACACATCAAAAATAAATTATAGTTATTTTAAAATAGGGAGTTACTTTCGGATCACCCTGTAGATCTATTCAACTTTGCGTGGGTTTTTTTTATGTGGGTAGTTTGAATTCTATTTTTTTTAAAACTTTAGATTTATTTTCTAAATAATTACGGCAACAATGCGAAGGAATCTTTTAAAGGTTTTTGTCTTTATTAAAGCTAAAGCGATGAAGGTTTTGAAATGGAAATATTTATTCAGAGTGCATGAAAATTCTTTTTCTTGACTTTCGAATACCTTTTATTGTGCAAGCGTTACTATGTTGGTTGTTAGGAATAAAATTAAAATAAATAAATGAAATCTTTAACTAAAATGACATAATTTGTGGCAGTTAAATCACGATAAAAAAGGTTCTTGCTTACAATTAAGGTTAAACTTTAACCATACCAGGTAGAGTGGCTTCAGAGAAAAATAATTTTACATAAGATCACTCGTTATATAAACCCAGGTAAAAGCAAGAGCTTGTACGTTCAATAAATTTTTTTAAATTTTGTAAAGATTTTATTTTTTTTCAATTCGTCGTTACAATTTCAAAAATTCACCATAGTCTTATTTTTTAAAATATTTTCAATCGGTTTGTTTTATAGTAAAGGGAAATGCTTCAAGTTTACTTTAGATGCTTTTCTACACCTCTACGTGTGCACCATCAGTCGCACGTACGATATCCAATATTAAATTTTTTACCATGTTCTTGCTAACATATTTACAGTAACTGCATCAATTGCTTCAGTTATTCGATGTTGCAAATCATTAATGTCTCTGACTTTGATTCGGCAAACGATATCTTTTGCATAGCCCCACAGGAAAAAATCCAACGGTGTAATATCAGGGGAACGTGGCAGCATGGAATGGGACCCTCACGTTCAACCAATCTATTTGGAAATATTTAATCCAAAAAATTCAAGGCGTTGATGTGGTGGTGCACCGTCCTGCTGGAAAAAACTTGTGGTTGATACTATTCAAGCTGTGGTGACACGTATTCTGTCGAAACGTCGAGGTAAATTTGAGCTGTGATTGATTTGAGCTATGATTGATCTGTAGCACTCTACCAGTCTCCATAAGTTTTACAAGTAATTGTATCAGTAGTTTTGCTCTCAAGGGTAGCTGCTCACTAGAAGGCCGAAAGGTCAAATCGCAGTTTCCCTGCGGCTAAATTTTCTTTTATTCTATTTTAGTGTTTCATTTTCGTATTTGTATTATTTTTTTCCCGCAAATAAAAGTATGTAGATTGATTGATTTCTCAGCGACAAAAAAACGGACCGATAATTTTATCATGCATGATTCCACACCACACGTTTAGTTTAGGGGAGTCCCGTTCAAGCTCACAGGCATCACGTGGATTATACGAGCCCCATATTCTCAAATTGTGACTGTTTTGTAATCTAAAAACGTGGAACGTTGACCCGTCACTGAAGCAAACACGTTTCAGAAACCCTGGGTCTAAAACTAACCTATCCAGCATCGTCACTGCAAATTCTTTTCGTCGCGGTTTATCTTCTGGCTTAAGGATTTGCAGTAACTGCACTTTATATGCGTAAAGTGGTAAGTTTAAATGCAAAACTTTGTGAATAGTGGAGCGTGGGAGCTGTAACTGCATAGAAGCCCCGCGAATGGACCTTCTAGGACTTCTGGTATATGCCACTCGCACAGATTTAGTTTCTTCTTCTTATATTTGTAGGTCAGCCAGCTCCCTTTCTCTGTAGCACACCCCAGCCTCCATAAACGTTTTATGCCATGCTCAAATGGTAGGTTGCGCAGATAGTTTCTTCCATACTTTCGTCTAAAGTTTTGCTGTGCTTGGATGTCTGACTTTGTCTCTATAAACCAAGAAACACATTGGGCTTTTTCCTGCGGAGTGCTCATTTTCATGAACTCTACTTTCGTTATTAAATCAAAAATATTCTGCTTGATCACTAAATAAATTGTAATTTAAACCTAATTATTTCCACAAGTACCTGTTAAGAAAGAAAAAACTGAAAGCATTTTCCTTCACTATAAAACAAATCAAATGAAAATATCTCAAAAAATAAAATTTTGACAAACTTTGGAAATTGTAACGATTCACCCTGTATTTCAATAAAGAAATCACAATAAACTCTAACTAAACTTGAAACTATATTTATTTTATGAGATGGTTATTTTGGAATTTGTATTATAGTAATTTGTATATTTTATAAAGTATCAGTAATCACATTAAAAACAAAGATGAAGTTGCAACAACGTGAGATGGTGATCATATACCTGATGACAGTGGGAGTGGGAATCGTTTTATCAGCATCTTTTGCAGTCACTAAAGAGGGTCAGAACAACAAAATTGGTACTGTTATCAGGATTAAATGGTTCGGTGAAAAATTTCCGTTTATCAAAACCCTTATTCAATTTATATTAAGTAAACTGGCAATAAACTCTATTTGAAATAAATTTAATTGTAACGTAATTAATAAATATGTAATAAATTTTGTTTATTGTAGAATGGAGCCCAAATTCTACCTCAAACTCTTTGTGTTGGGTCAATATTGTTCCTGATGTGCCTGCGAATCCCATGAAATGCCCTCACATTACCTGCTTGAACTCGACATTTACTATTCTACGGGGGACAAAACTTTGTAAAATTTTACTTTAAAATTACGTAGGAATTAAAGCTATCAAAAATTGTTTCCAGCAATATGTTTTTAATAAGATAGGTATTTAAAACTTTTCTTTTTCAAGCAAAATTATGCAAATTACTTTTTTTTAATCGGTAAAAAGTAAATCTTTAACCGAAGAAGAAAGCATAATGGATTTAATTGAATTAATGTGAATTGTTAAAACGGTAAATCTTACGTAATTCACTGTGATGATGCTCTACGAGTGTCAAGGCGTTCTTCCCATCGACGGTAGAACACATTGACATAATCAGAATCATTTTTTAAATTAATGTAGTAACCATTTTTTTACTTTAGCATTTGGAAGCTATTATGGTTGTGGAGACACTTTTCTATGCAGTAAAGATGGGGAAAAAATGTTTTGCGAATACATCAAGGGCATTTCGCCGTTCAGTGTGAGTTCTTATATTTTTTTTTTTAAATTCATCTTAAGAGACATAAAACATCTTTTAATGAGCTTACCAAATAAATATTCAAAATGTTTTTTTTACTGAGTAGTTTCTATAATTTTCATTAGCAAGCACTGGAACATCTCTTCTCAGATGACATATTTTGATTTACAGGTAGAATACCTGGGATAAGTAACGAAAAAAATAATCGTGTTCTTTACTTAATTAGCAATCTAGTGAATCAGAACGGTCCAAACCGCGGACCGCAGGCCACGTGTAGTTCGTGATGTCATTTTTTCTGGCCCACTGAACAATTCAAAACATTTAACATCTTTTTGATAGGGTCAGCACCAGTTTAAAGGTATGAAAGATTGCAAAAGTGTTTTTACTTAGAAGACGGCTTGGTCTGTAAAATTCAATTAAAATCTAAAAAAAGTTCGCGCTTGCTTTCGAAATTTTTTTGGTTTTTTCTTGACCTTCAATGTCAAAAATCATTCTTTTGGTCTTCTATTTAAGCAGTTTCAAACCGGCTGCAGCCCGTGAGTTCTAAAATTTTTTTTAATGGGCGCGAAGTAGTAAAGAACTTGGACCACACTTTGCTAAATCATTGTAAAAGTAGGTCTACAAAAATTGTACATTGCTTTGATATATGCAAGAAAGCTTTGAATTAACCATTGAAAAAAGTGTAAAAATTTTTCCTAGTCTACCTAAAAAACGTTTAATTATTTTCTAAATTGTTGTGTACTCCAGAAGTGGAAAACCTTTAACCTACAGAACTTAATTACAAATATAACAATATGGGCCCTTAAAATGTAAAAAAATTAATTCGGCTTTCCATTTAGTCTTTCTATACATAACATTGCTGTTTATAAAAACCAATATTCTAATGTGCAATCATTGGAAATCTGGTCCAATAGAGATAAGGTGCCTGGGTTTCTAAAATATTCTAATACTTTAGTTTTTAGGCTCTTAGGCAAATGTTCAATAAACTTGATAAACATATAATCAGAATAATGTGCAATTTTCACAAGATTATGCATTTTGAGTTAAGTTTATCATTCTTAGTGCATCGAGAATATTTGTTTTGGGTAGAAATGAATCGAATTACTTTTTAAAATCGATCATAATCAAAATTGCTACCAAAATTGACCAAGAACAAAACATAGATAAATAAGGTGTCGAATAGTGTCAATCGTAAGGCATATAACTTTTTAGATCTTCGCTTCAAAAATTCTATTTTGAAATAAAATAAAAAGTTTATCACAAAGTTTTAAAAGTGTGCCCAATGTTTCGAGATCTTAAAATATAAATGAAGAAAAAATTCAAGCCATAAAGATAAGAGAGCACGCTTTTTAGAAATGCTTTTAAAAAGTGAAAAAATTCTGATGAAGTCCGAGCACGAAACTCTAATAAGCACGTTCCTTAGAAATAACTACACCAACTCACTCGACAATGTTTGTAAAAGTGCAATTCTTAGAAATTAGTAAAAAAAAATAACCCTGATTATAATATTAAAACTTTTTAAGCGCTATATGTAAAAACTTCGTTCGTACATTAATTAATTTTTATGATGCTTCTAAAACTGTTCCTTATTCTAGTAAAATACATAATTAAAATCATTAATGTGCTATTCGTTTAATTAATCCTTCGAAATTAATATAATTTGATGCACGTTTTATTTACTAACAGGGGATTTACATAAGAATTTAGGCCTGTATTTATTACTTTAAAGTAATTATGATTTATTTTTAGATTTTGTGCGGTACTTTTGCATCGTGGTTTTTCTGATGCGCCACTACTAAGCGTGTGCTACTAATATTAATTATACGTAAATAGATACAGGGTGAGCCAAAAGTTACTTTCTACTTATTTATATTAATTAAAAATACAGATTAACTCGAAACTAATTTTAATTAACTTTAAGCTGAATGAAATTCCGGTCAAAACATGATTTATTGAATTAGGTTTTACAAATAATATCTTTCAAATGCTAACCTCTGTTGCTTTCACAAATCTGGCTTCTTTTGAAATTATTTCTCATAGTTTCCAGCAATGTTTTCGGTGGTATTCCCACCATTTCTGCTTAAATGTTGTTCTTAACTATTCTAAATTTCGTAGGTTATTGGCATAAACCCTTTTGTTTAAATAACCAGTGTAAATTTTTTAAATTTTATCTGCATTTACAGACACTCCTCTGACTTTTCACGTAAAATGTCACAATTTTACTTTTTTTTGTAGGGTGTGTTGATTCATTATTCGGTTTTGTATTTATTTAAATTTAATCTGAAAAAAATATAGAATAAGCAAAAAAATTATAAATTTGACTTTAATGTGAAAGAAAAAAATATGAATAAGAAATGAGAAAAAAATTATCAATTTTTAAAATAGAAAGTGACTTTTGGCATACCCTGTATCGTGTAAATCGATCTTCCTTGCAGGAAAAAAAATTAGACCGAATCAGTACAGAGTTGATTTAATCACTTTTAAAAAAAGCACAGCCATCCGTTTCGTTTTATAAAAATGTCAGGTGGTTACTTATTCAAATAAAATTGTTTAATTGTCTATTTTTTATTTGAATAAATAACCACCTGATGATTTTATAGAATGAAACAGACGGTTACGGTTTTTTAAAAAGTGATAAAATACATTTTGTATATATATAAAAAGTACGTGAAATTATTGTATTTGAATAAGATACTTTTAAACTTGAATGAAACAGATTCTGCGGGTGTGTTTGAATGAAATAAATAAATAAGTTACATAAAGGTTATTGTAAATATTATGTTTTCGAAATCAACCACTTGAATTTACTCGGATAAAATTATTCCCGGTAAGCGTGAATATAGATTTTCACTGAGCAACTAATTTATACGACAAAAGTTTGCAGCCAAACTCATGATTTCTCGCTGTGCCTTACGAGTATCCCATGACTACAACAAGTAGCCTATTTAGGGGGCATTGTGCCATGGGCCTCCTTGGAGATTATTAATACGAGAAATCAGAAACAGATTCGTCGAATAACAAGAATAAATCTCAAGCAATTCAAAATGCTCGAGACAAACATAGAGAAATACTTTATTTACTGTATTTCTACGATCTGTAAAATTGCATTGCCATGACCAAAGTATCGGTTTTTTATACTTTGCCTTACCTCAACATCAAAAACTCTTTGGTGTATCTGATTTGAACCACGTAACATTTATTACCTAGCTCGTGTCCAGTTAAATCGGTAATGCTACAAACAGAATCAATGTGAACTATTTATTGTTTCAGGTTGAAACCTGCGAAGTGATGTGCTGCGATGGTGATCGATGCAACAAACCCTCGTAGACAGTCTAGGTGAGATATCAATACAACGAGTAATTGTGGAATAAATCAATTCAAAAAAGCAAGGCTTGCAAACTCCGGTTACAGTTACAAGAAAATAAACTTTTGTTTCTAATACCTTTTTTGAAGAAAAGTAATTTGCTATTGGTACGCAAAGTAAAATATAAACTCCAAGTAATTAACACAGTGAGAAAAACGGACTTAATCAAAAATAAGATTTTAATTATCTTAATCGGTCTTTTTAACTGTTGCAACTTCATTTGCAAAAGCGCAACATAAAATTTTCTAAAGTGTTATAGATCTGAAAATAATGAATTACAATAACAAGTTATATCTTTATAAAGAAACACTTAAAAAAAATAAAAACGTTTCAAGAAGCTTGGTATAGATGAAAGTATATGGGACCTTCCATGTCAACTCACACCCCTCTTTTGCCGACCATCTCCGATTTTGCTGAAATTTGACATACGTTGTAGGTTTGGATGAGAAAATGTCTCACACCAAATTTCAAGTTTCTAACTTAAATAGTTTTTGATATATGAAAGTTGAAAGTTAGACACAAAATCGCGCTTGAACGCCCCTGATCGAGCAAAAGTAACTCTCCTGGCTTTATTTTTTGTTCGATTTCACAAATGTTAATATCATTGGAAAGCTCTTTTCAGCAGCTTTCCAATGATATTAACATCTTAAATGTATCTATATAAATAAAAAAGTTATTTTTTATCGTAGCCTGTGATCTTGACCTCGATGACCCCAAAACCCCCACTCTAGACAAAAAATTTTTTAACATTTTTGTTCCTCACATAAAGGACTACCAGCATGCCAAAAATCAAAGTGGGATCTCTATGGATTTTTAAGATATTTGCATTTTATTGAACAGGTGTGCCTAATGATGCAACTTTGTTGATATTTTCGCAATAAATATTTTCGCAACTTGGTCAATTTTTTCAAATAAATCATTTTCGCAAGTTTTTTGTTAATTTTTTTCTAATTAAAAAATATCTTAAAAATCCATAGAGATCCCACTTTGATTTTTGGCATGCTGGTAGTCCTTTATGTGAGGAACAAAAATGTTAAAAATTTTTTTGTTTAAAGTGGGGGTTTTGGGGTCATGCGAGGTCAAGATCACAGGCTACGATAAAAAATAACTTTTTTATTTATATAGATACATTTAAGATGTTAATATCATTGGAAAGCTGCTGAAAAGAGCTTTCCAATGATATTAACATTTGTGAAATCAAACAAAAAATAAAGCCAGGAGAGTTACTTTTGCTCGATCAGGGGCGTTCAAGCGCGATTTTGTGTCTAACTTTCAACTTTCATATATCAAAAACTATTTAAGTTAGAAACTTGAAATTTGGTGTGAGACATTTTCTCATCCAAACCTACAACGTATGTCAAATTTCAGCAAAATCGGAGATGGTCAGCAAAAGAGGGGTGTGAGTTGACATGGAAGGTCCCATATATCAGTTATTGAGAGAAACTGGACGGTAGTGGACGGCAAATTTGATAAAAAATTCAATTAAATTTAACTTTTACAAAAAGAGCGATTTAAAAAAAAGAGATTTAAATAGTGTTATCAAATCAACTTCTTTTTTAATGTATATAATTTTTAGCATAAGGTAATTATAAAGTTATAGTCATTACCACAAATATAAAATTTAATTGTGTTTGTACGCTCCGGATATCGACACTACATTAATTTTATTTGGTTGATTAAGTTAAAGCTCTTTTCAATTTTAATTGCTCTTTTTTTAAAAAGCTGTCCTGGTCTTATAGAAATCGTTCTTGTTTTACGCAAAAAAATGACTACATTTGATTAAGACCAACTTGTTGTACATTTGATCAAGGCCAATAGACACTGCCACCAAGTTGGTCTTGATCAAGTGTAGTCATTTTTACCTCTGCTGCTTCTAAAGGTTTTTTTCACAGACTAGTGGTGCGGCGTTGTGTTGGTACTTGACTATAGTTAAAGAGGCAATTAGTGTTATGTGTGAGTGATCAGCATATAGTGGGCATTGTGTACGTAAGTTTCGAAGTTTACTACTGTAAGTAACCTTGCAAAAATGGTGCTTTGTTGGGTCTTGCCGTGCCAGTTTTCTACGCATACGTAGTAATGTTTGTTCTGATGAATAAATGCTACATGTTGTGGTGTTAGTAACTTTGTTGTTTTTTCTGGAACTGAAGTATTGTAAGGAAATGGTAGTGTGAATGTGTTTAAGTTTTTCTCTACATTACTCAGTTGTTATGTTTGAATCTGACACGATGGTGTTAGTGTGCTGATTGTTATAAAAGATTGTGGGTTTCATGTTTCTGGGCGGACCTGAGTATGCATTGAGAACATGTAAAGGGTGTGTTTGTGTTTGAGTCAGTTGTTTAAGTTGAGTAGCATGGAGTTTGAGATGGGTGTCCATTGGAAAAAAGTGGTTTCGTTGTGTAGTAATGAGTGATTGTATCTCGTGTGCAACCAGTAGCAATTCGCAACCAGTAGCAATTCGGTAAATTTAACCAAGGGTAAAGTTGCCCCTGCTATTCACATAACGGACGAGTGGACGTGAAGAGAAATGTCGCCTTGGAACTTGGCCTGGAAATTGTCGGCTGGGAATTGAAGAACATGCATTCAGTGTGTATAGTGAGGTGCGTCATTACAGCTGCTTTTCACAGCTCGCATGAATGCGGACGAACTATTATTAGGCGTTATACAGGACCCTGTGTATAAGATGAGTGTGAGCGCTGCGATATTAAATTGGTGCGCAGAACTCAACTGTTGAGTAGACCATAGATAATGCAATTATCCGCAGTGTTTTGGCACCAGCACTCCATCCTACAGGTCGCCTCAGCAATGTTACGCTTGATGATATTTTTTTTGTGCAATTGAACTAGATGATGACGAAATGTGAGCTATCTCTCCAGTTTTAACCCAAGATAAGAAAGGGCTGGGCAAAACGATAAAAGTCTATTTTTGTTGTAGACTTTCTGTTTACGTTTGGCTCTCGATTATTTAAATGAAAGGCTGCCGTCATCGTCTTAGTGTGACTGAGCTTTACTCGAAATCTGGGGATATGATGAAAGTGTGGTTACAGTATGTCTTGGCTTAAAGTCCCCTCCAAGTCCTTCCTGTTTCCAAAAAAGTGTAATAATGTTAAATCGTCGACATAAACAAACTTTCTGGAAATCGTGAAAAGCAGATCGTACGTACAGTATAAATGTTAAAAAGGAGGCAAGCCAAGACCGATCTCTAAGGAACGCCGTTTTTCGGACGGCGCGGCCTGCTTAATTGCTTGCTGTCACCGGTATTAAGGGTAAAACTTCGGTTTCGGACAAGCTTCATATCATTTTGACTATCTGTTTATTTGGCAGAAGGCTCAGCAGCTTGCAGGTAAGACCACGGTGCCAGACAATGTCATAAGCAGCTGTCAGATTGACAAATATGACACCGGCCTTCTTCTTAGCCTCGAAAGAATTCTTGATGTTTTGGTTCAGCAGAACGTCTTGATCCACGATTAACATCCAGTGTCGGGATCCAGACTGCTTTTTGGGAAGCAGTGGATCAATAATTGGTTAAACGCGGGGGTAGATAAGCCTCTCTAGGATCTTGTAGGGGACACAGAGCAGAGATATCGGTCAAAAACTTTTTCGGTCCCCCACTGGCTTTATCAGGTTTCGGATCGCAACTACACGCTCTTTTTTCCAGATCTTGGAAATTTTGAGTCGGCGCAAACTGGAAGAAAGGAAGTCACGTAACCAGTACTTCAAAGCAACTCCAGCATGGATTATAAACTCTGGCCAGATGAAATCAAATCCCGGAGCTTTACCTGGCTTTGAGTGTCGAAAGGCAGCAGTGAATTTTCTCTGTGAGAAAGTGTCACAGAGATTTCACTGGGTCTGGCGTTGTGGCCCTCCAAAGGTTACACACATCTTGAGAAACGAGTCAAGATGACTTGCGATCAACAGTCTTGTATCTCCCGTTTCTGACTAACTGAAATGCAATAGTATCAGCTGAAACGAGACCGTAACGAGAAGAGTGTCGTGACCTACCAATAAGGTTGTTCAAAATACTCTATAAGGTTTTTGACTAGATTGTGAAAATTCGATACTCCTAACTGTTTCGGACCATCAATCCCTCTGCTTTCTGTTAAGTTGTGCAAGTAAATCTGTAGCAGCCAAACTCGAGTCGTCTCCCTGAAAAGACTGCAAGAAAATTCCAAAGAGAGATTCACACTCCGTATCCAAATACGAAATTTAGTTGTTTCGATAACCGCGTAAGATAGTCTTTTTGACTGCTTTCTTGATGATGTAACAAGAGTCCTGGTAAGCCGCATCCACGTTAAGTGAATCAGGCGGCAACAAAGTCTGTGAATTTGTTAGTCAAAGCAATGTTGTGACTCCATTTGGCCTTGTAGAAGTTCCATCGCTTAACAGACATGCTTGGCACTGACATGGCAAAGCTTGGTGGTGGGATAAGCGAAGGCCGATGTAGTAACGTGGGAAACTTTTCAGGAACATGTCTATCCGGTCAGCAACTGTTAGGACCTACGCTAGCGAAAACTAGATGCGGATTATTGCCAGTGTTTTAGCGGCCGGAGCAAGAGCTGGCTTTCAAATTATTATGGTGATTAAATAATTGCATAGAAAATTTACAAAATTTTTTTTTGCTTCATCAAGAAAAGTAATACCCAAAATCAATGTAATCACTTTTTGGGGGGAAGAAGGGTTCGACCAAGTTTACATGAAAATAATTTAAAATAATCATTAAAATCAAGTAAAGACCAAAAAAATTGTAATTCTGTACCAATTGCTGCCCAGGAGGTACTTGCAAAAAAATTGGGCCTACAGCGTGTAAAAATTTGGACACCCATGATGTAATCTAAATGTTAGCAATTAAAAAATTGTATCATTTTATGTTACTGCACTCCTGCCATATTGAACTGAAAAATTTTTATTAATCTTGTCGCGGGTGTTAGGCTGTTTTGGGCATTTACGGGCGGTAGCATGCGCAGGTCTAAACTATACTATTGTATTCCATTGCACCACCTGCTTTAAATCATTTCTCCCGGTAAATTTATTGTTAATATAGCGTTATCACTTTTAGAGACTGTTTTTAAGACGTTTTTAAACTAAATATTTAAAAACTTTATCTTTCCCTTAACGTTAAAGTCTTTTTTAAATTTCAGTTAATCTGCTTTAAAGCACGCATTAGTAAAATACATTGCCTATGACATTTTATATTCAAATCAAAGTCCGAAACAAGCATTTCAATCTCATTTCAAAGCGACTTTTGGCAGGTGTACTAAATTTTTAGGTAGATGGCCTGCTGTTGATTGATTGTAACAAACAATATTTAAATATTTATGTCAGCTCTCTAAAGTTACCGCTGCATATATACTAAACTAAAGCTACATAATTTATCTTCGCGCTGTAGCGGTCTCAAGACCAAGACCAGTCTCAAGACCTTTATCACTGGTATATAGGGTATTAGCATGATTTGGGTTCAAATCGGTCAATAACTATTAGCAGATAACAAGACCAAAGACAAACTACTCGGATCAAAGTTCGATAAAAGATCAGCAAACGCGAACACAAGCTCGCCCAGGACCTCGCCGCTAAAAATCACAAAATACGATCAGAACGTAAATAGTAGAAAGTCGATAGCGATATTGTTGTGACGTTTTTTTTTTTTTAGATTTTTCGCAAAGGATTGGATGAAGTGTCAG
The DNA here is from genome assembly GCA_963680785.1 of Diplosoma virens. NCBI lineage: Eukaryota > Metazoa > Chordata > Ascidiacea > Aplousobranchia > Didemnidae > Diplosoma > Diplosoma virens. Next base: position 37,236,340 of record OY796881.1, on the reverse strand, counting down.
ATGAAAACAATAAATTTTTTGAACATTAATTTCACCAAATAAGAATTTGAATAAAAAAATTGTCTAGCATAATTGATTTATAATGCACTGCTACAACTTCTATCAATATTTCAAAATTGATAATGTTGAGCTCTGTGTTTTTTCAAATCTGTAGCCGAAATATCTTTTTTTAGTCATTTACCAAGTTCTTTTATACAAAAAAAAAGCTCCGTGCAATATTTTTTTAGTTCCCTTTCTACACAGGAGTAAAAGTAAAATCTTTTTTTTAACTGAATGATCTCGATTATTTGCGAATAGAAACCAAGGATTAAAAAAATTTTACTTAAAAAGACGATTGTTTTTTTTTGTCTTACCGTGAAACCGTTCGGGAAATATTAATTTTACCAGTACAGATCGTTCCGGCTTATTTTCATTATTAAAGTTTCCAAACAAAAAAAATTGTAAGTTAAGGCTTGAATTACAGTGATATTCAAATTATCAACAACTTTTATTATATTTTTAGATGCTTGTGTTATATTGAGAGGAATTAAAAGCTTCAAAATGGCCTAGCAAAGAACATTGAAAAAAATTGTGAACCACTTTTCTATTTGAATAGTACAACCATTTGCCATTTATATATTGAATTTATTTACTAGTATAAATATATATGCGATTTATTATCTATATATTACATGTATATTCAGTAACATATACCATTTATTATATTTATTATGATATATTTTTATACTAACTATAAAAAATACAATTACACCACTAAAAAAATTTTATTTAAATAAATATCTGAAGAAGTTTTAATGAATGAAAGCTTGTCAATTGGGTGGTATTTAGCTAGGTTTTTGTTGAAAATTTTTTAAATTAATTTTTCCTGTCTTTGTATCCTACAATGGACCTACCACTCATTACAAATTTAGACCTGGTTTAGTTTTCGATAGTTTTGGATTATTTTAGTGAGAACCACTGGTCAAAATAAATGCGGTGTCAATAACTGTAACAATAGTTTTCAAAAAATCTTGTCTTTATGCGGCTAATTGAATTTATTGAACTGCATTCGTTTTTCTATAATCTTGTCAGGCTATTTCAAACTATCAACAATCATGCAAGCATTTTTTGAAATATTCTGTAGAAGTGACGTACGTAAAAAATTTGTCATAAGAAAGCAGGTTCGGACTTCAAAACCACAATTGCTCTAAAAAGTCCGGGACAAGCATTAAAAATTTTTTGAAGAAAAATGCACGAAATGAAGATTGTTAGAGCAACTTTAAGAATAATTCTTGCATGAATTTTTTTGCCTAAGCGTGAACAAAACTTCGGAAAACGCAGATGTGAGCAGATGTAAAACTCAAATCAATAATTATTTGTAAAAACTCTCTGCAACAGGAATAATATAAGCAATTCAAGTTGATGATAAAAATTTAGTTCTGAAATAATCAAACAAGAAGAAACAAGAGTTAGAAAAACTCCTAAAATAGCTTAGCTAGTGGACAAAAGCCCCGCCATGAAAGAGTTAAATTTAGTCATCGATTGATCAACAGATCGACTTTACTTTGTATTCAATTTTACAGCAAATCTCTGCCAAACACATTTTCACCTGCAAAACACGGGGAACAATTACAAAGCTTACAATTTTAATTTCATAACTTTAACTCAAATAGGAAAATAAAAGAAGATAAAAAAAAATAATGGAAACTTTGAAATTAAAAAAATTAGAGCAGACATTCGTTTTGCCCAGCATGACCGTTTTGCCCCGCCTTCCCCTATTGTATAACGAATTAATAAAAAAAACAAAAACGGTACAATATCTTGATAAAGTGGAGCTTTCTTCTTTAATATTTTGAGAAGTATTGCAAATTAACGAAATATTAATCACAACGTGGCGCCAAAAATTACTAAAATAAGTAGTTATCTTGAAATGCTTTTTTTCGAAGTTGGTTGGTATTTGGCGCTATCTTCTAAAACTCACTGGTATACCCTTTCAAAAATAAATTTAATTAAAACTTATAGAATACGAGTTATGTCAGTGCCTTTAAATAATTATAATATAAATACTTATATATATATAACTCATATACCTTTAAATGCATTTTATATATTATAAATATAAATAAAAAGTATCGTGGAAATAACTTTGTTACCTGTTGCTTCCTAACATGTCAAAACATTTTAACTGCTTTTTAAATTAAGAGCATATGAATGAACAATTTCTTAAAAAAGTTTACTATATCCTAGTCCAGGAATGTCCAACCTTTTTTCATAATGGGCCAAATTATAAATGTAACTACATTCAGCGGGCCGAAAAACTAAATGTCTATGAAATTTCATCTTTTTAGTATTAAATGCCATGAACAAATGACAAGTATTAAAACATAAAACTCAAATTAATTAACTGATTAGAAATCTAAGTAAAATGTAAAACTGTAAAATAATTACGTAATTAATGTCAAAAAAGTTCATGCTGGAGCTGCTTTGAAGTCCTGGTTACGTAAGTCTTTTCTTCCTGCTTGCACTGACTCAAAATTCCCAAGATCTGGAGAAGAGCGCTTGTAATCGCAATCTCAAAGCTGATAAAGCTAGAAGGGGACCAAAACGTTAACGACCAATATTTTTGTTCTGTGTCTTCTACAAAATCTTTGAGAGACTTATCTACGCCCACGTTGAATCAATTATGGATCCATTGCTTCCTAGAGAGTAGGCTTAGTTTCGACGCGAAAAGTCAGCCGTGAATCCAGACATTTTATTGACAGAAAACATCAAGGATTTTTTTGTCCATGTGACGGCTGCATATGACTCTGTACGGCATCTTGGACTGCTGCTTGTGACTTCTGCCAGATAAGCACATGGTTAGAATGATCATGGCAAGTTTCACCCTTAATACCGGTGTCATCATTCAAAGTAAGATTCGCCGTCTAAAAAACGGCGTTCCTCAGGGATCAATCTAGGCTTCCGTCCTTTTCGATTTCTTTATATTTACGTCTACATCTTCCCTCCACAATTTCCTAAAAGTTTACTTACGCAGAAAATCTAGCATTGTTGAACTCCTCTGAAAACTGGAAAGCTTTTGAGGGGCTTAGTCACATTAAGACGGTGACGGTAGCTTTTTATTTAAATAACGAAGAGGCCAAACGTGCGCTAAATGTTTACAACAGCATTAGAGTTTTACTATTTTGTCTGACTCCACTTATTTTCTTTACAGATTGCTCACATTTCGTCACCATATTGAGCAAACAACTATATTAGCGCGTCACACTGCTGAGGCAACTTGCAGGCTCAGGATGGGTTGCGGGTGCCAAAACACTGCGCACAGCTGCCCTATCTCTGCTCCACTTAACAGCTGAGTACTGCGCACCAGTGTGGTGATGTAGCGCTCAAACTAGCTTCATAGACAATGTCCTGTATAACGCTTTGCGCATTGTTGCTGGATGCCTGTGTTTCACTCCAGTTGACAACCTACCAATACTTTCAAGGATTTAGCCAGCTGAGCTTCGCCGACTAGGAGCGACACTCTCCTTGGCTAACGGTGCAACCCTGGACCCTAACCATTCGTTAAATTCCTCGATTGGACCTAGAATGTCTAAAAATTTCTGTTCTTTTTTCCACAATAAACCTACATGATTTTCTTTTTTACCACAAGCGGCATCGTTGCTACTACAGAAATCTTATACCAAACCACTCCGCATTTATTTCAAGTTACTGTCTTTAGTACTACTAAAGTCATTAACAATTATAACTTGATAGTGTAAAAAATGATTTGAAATTCCATATTTAAAATTAATTTAATTGAAAAACAATGTGAATACTTAAAATGATGCTCGGGGCAAGCGTCTTTATGATAAACTCTGCCCACAAACTTTTTATAGATCAGTTTATTGGACATCCCAGGACGCAGCAATCAACTGACGTATTTATTTTGTTTCTCTATACGTTACTACGACAGCAGTGACATCGATTTCGACGCAGCTATGAAAATACAACAAAAAAATTTGAGTTAGCAGTGGGCCGCCGGTTGGACATCCCTGTCCTTGTCCATCCAACACTGCTTTATTATATCAACTTCGGTAACTGCTAAAAAACTGTTTTTCAACCTGTTAAAATTATTTATAATTGAATATTAACAAGTATAAATTAGGTAGGACAAAGGAAAGTAAATATCGGATTTATGTGCTTTATCAAAGGTACTCAAAATATTTAAAATACACAATTATGTTTCATATTAATCATTTTTCATATTAATATGATTTCAAATGCTTCCAAATGTCTTTTTAAAGCATTTTTTCAGCACAATTTAATTTACAATTATAACACTAGAAAAGCTTCTAAATAATCTGAATTAGCCTTTCTCAAACGGGGCACTCGGCCCTCCCAGGGGTCGCGAAATATTTTCCGACGGACCACAAGTAGGGGCCTTCGCTCAGAGTCTCTGTCGTGTATTGTTCTTTTGTCGTTTCGTTTGGAATTATATATATTCATTTGAAATTAACAAAAGTCATTAATTAGATAAACATTCGCTTCATCAAAAATTCATCACTGATTTGTTCACACTTTTATTGTTTAAGTCAGGCATATCAACCTTGTGATCATATGAGGGGCGCATGGGTAAAAATTTAACTCAAGACTTCACTTTCGTCAACAAACAGGGTGATAACCTTTTGTTATTCTTCACTTGGATTTCAATGTAAAATCTTAAAGTTTTTTTTACCAGGTTCTAGAACTTGGGCCTAAGGCAGGGCTCTTCAAACTGGGGGTCGCGACCCCCTGGTGGGTCGCAAAGTGGTTCAATGGGGGTCGCGAGATTTTAAATTTTAGATTTTTAGAGATTACGATGATTTTGGTAGAAAAGTAGCGAAATACAAGATTAATTTGAAGTAAAAACTTTTTTTCTTTTTTTTTTGTTTAGAGCAGCGGTTCCCAAACTTTTTTTTTCGCGGCGCCCTTTGAAGACTTAAAAATACTCGCGGCGCCGTAATGAAAAAAGATATTCAGTTCCATTACTTCTTTGAACAATTTTTTTCTCCGAAAATCAGGGTGTTCTCTCGAAAATCAGGGTGTTCTCTAAAATAAAAAAAAAAAGGTCTTCACTTCGATTTATATCCGATTTCCTTATTTTTCTTTATTTCCCTCCCAAAATCAGGCTGTTTGAAAAAGGTCCTCAATCGGAATCGTTCTCTTAAGGGAAATTGCTGCTAATAACCTTCACACTGCAATTATTGTGAGAAGAGCAGTAAGTACAACAACTTTCGCATACTTTCGCGGCGCACAGTTTGGGAACCGCTGGTTTAGAGAACACCTTGATTTTTGGGCAAAAATAGCGGAATGAGAGATCGATTCTAGGTGAAGACCTTTTTTTTTTTTTTTTTAGAGAACACCTTGATGTCGGGGGAAAAATAGCAGAATCAGAAATTGATTTTAGATGAAGACCTTTTTTAGGGGTCGCGAAAAAATTTGGCTGTGCAAAATGGGTCTCGACGAAAAAAGTTTGAAGAACACTGGCCTAAGGTTTACCGTTTTTAAATTTTTTGTTAAAATCAAAGTGAAAAACCAAAAAAAAGTTCTTTCCTTTAATTTGGTGGCAAATGTCGACCACGATGGGACTTAAATAAATCTTTTTTTAATTTTATGTTGAAATCGAAATGAAGACCAAAAAAAAAATAATAATAAATATTGGTCAGCATTAGGGATATTAGAACACTTTAGATATCTAAAACGCCTAGTCAGCATATAAACATCCAATCAATCCAATCAGTTCTTCCGAAAAATACCACGTCGAAAATAAAACCTAGTTTTAAATAAATTAATATTAGCTTTCGTATTGGGCAACTGATTAAAAACTTCTTCAAAAGACTTTTTTGGCCGGATAAAATACTCAAGTGCGGCAAGGTGGGCATTGCCTGCCTGAACTGGCAATTAAAGAGCATCGTGACAAGATAACCTTAGGTTTATTCGATGCTTCCTGGCTGTTGTTGTTGTTGTTGCCCCTTCTCCAAAGATATCATGAAGGAGCCATTTCTAGATTCTTCAAAGAAGCCAATCTAGACTCGCACTCGAGGATGATATCTGGTACTTCCAAAGACTTTCTTCCACAGACTATTAGCGTGATGTTGTTGGTACTTGACTACAGAGGTGATTAGTGTCATGTGTGTGTGTGTGTGTGTGTGTGTCAAGCATTTGTTTGTAAGTACCAGAGTTTACAGTGTGTAGGTAACTTCGCAAGAGTGGTGATTTGTTGGCTTTGAGCTGTGCTAGATTTGTACGGATGTTTCGTGGTAATAGTTATTCTGGTAAATTAATGTCATACGGTGTGGTGTTAGTAACTTTGTTGTTTTTGCTGGAGCAACCTTGAGCAAAGGTATTGTAAAGTGATGACACCGTGACTTTGTTCAGATTTTTCTACATTCCTCGGATTTTATGTCTTGATTTGAGATGATGATGTTAGTGTGCTCGTTGTTATGAAAGATTGTAGCTTTCATATTTCTGGGCGGATCTGAATGTGAATTAAGATCATGTAAAAGATGTGTTTGTGTCGGTTGTTTAAGTGGAGTAGCAGGAAGTTTGTGTGCTCATTGGAAGAACACTGGTTTTTTCATGTAGGTTCTGAGTGCTTATGTTTCGTGTGCAGTCAATGGTAATGTGCAAAACTATATTTTAAATGGTTTGCAGTTTTTTGGTGTGTGTATGTTTAATGCTTCTTGGCCTAAATTATATTACGTTTTGCCGATTGTGTTTACTTTGTATTCTGGTGAAACACTAAAGTCTGTTCTGTTCTTGCGAGGTTGTTGATGTTTTTGCTAAATTTGTGGATGTTCTTGTAAGATTTCAATAAAGCGAATCTTGATGTGTGATGATCGCTTGATTCAGGATTGGATATAATACTGGGAAATCCGTATCATGTGTGCATTGTTTTGTACGTAACTTTTTAATTTTCGAGACTGCGTCTAGTGGAGGCTTGACCATGGGAGCTGCAGAGATGCAGCATCCCCAAAATATATGTGCAACAGTTTTAAATATTATCACCAACATTAAAAAAATTAGTAGTTTTAATTTTTTTCAATTTTTTTCATTGAATTTAAGTTTTGTTGAGCTTAAAAAAAATTAATTTTGAATTAACAACTTCTTGAGCTGTTTTAAATTGAACTCAACAATTTTACGCAAATTGACGCAAAAGGACACGTTTTCTTGACGTTTTATGTGAAAGATTAAATTTACGTTTGACCTGCAATAAACGCAGCTCACTCAATCTCATCATAGGCTTAACGAAACAACACTTCCCTTTCTTTGGCATAAAGCTTTTAGTTAAAATGCTTATAGTTAGTAATAAACTTTAATACCTTTCAAATTAACACAATCTGTGTTTTACAAATGACAGATTCAGGGGCTGCGAAAACGGGGGCAGGAGGCAATTGCAATATTTGTTTCTACAATTATATAATCTCGACGAAAATCTAATCACATAAAGTTCGAAAATATTGATTTAAACAAGGGTTCAGTTAACTTTTTTCGAAAAGAACCATCAGATGTAACAATAATTCTTTACCAATCTTTTTTAGGGAAAATTTATAAAGACTAAAAAAAGATCTTCACTTGAGTTTGAAATGAAAGTGTAAATCTTTGTTGTGCAAAAAGAAGGTCAAAAAATAGAAAAGGGTCTTCATTTACAAAAGAGAGGTTTCACTTTTTTGAGTAAATTAAAAATATTTGGGGGTTAAGTTATTTTTTCATTTTCGTCTAAATTTTTCAATAAAAATTATACCTACGCTTAAAATTTGTTCTTTTCGACCAAAAAAGTGCCGTTTTTAAAATTTTGTTCTCCCCGCCAAAAAAATTTTCCGGCACCTCTGATTGTAGCACCTCTTCGTTTTTTACTTGCCAGCCACCACAAACTGAGTGGATACATTACACAAAATTTTACAGTGATTTTCCTCAGAGATATCAAAAACAGGCAAAAATTTGTGTTTTTTAAAAAATTTTTCAGCTGACGTATTTATTTATGTATTTTTTTCTATTTTTATCTTGAAATTTTTCATATTTTTATCAGCTAAACTAGATAAATTGATTATTTTCTGGTTCTATTTCAACGCATTTAAAGCTTTGTCTTCACTGATTTAAACTACTATTAAAAAGGTCAAATTATTTTTATAAACATTTGGTGGTACAGAATTTGAAGATTGCGTGAAGTAAAAGATTTTTCTTCCCAAAGCTTTTCATCTGACACTCTTTAGGGGAAATCGTCAGAATGAAGCAGAATTGAAACCGAACTAGGTTATAAAGGGGGAAATTAGAGTTCTCATTTGCTGAAAGAAGTTAGCCAATGAGAGAAAAGATTAAGAAATTTTCAAAGAGTAGACGAATTCTTTTTGATTAGACGAATCACTCTCTCCCTTTCCTTGACGTGTTGGTAGAAAGGCATGATTCAGAATTTCTAACTTCAGTATACAGGAAACCCACCTTCACTGGCCAATATCTACGTTGGAACTCTTTTAGTCCCCAGAAACGGAAAATCAATCTAATTGGTACTCTCGTTCACAGAGCTTTTATGATTTGTTCTAAAAGCAAACTGGACCAAGAGCTTGGCAAAATTCGTTCAATTCTTTTGAAAAATGGCTACCCGGAACGTGTAATCAATTCGGCTTTCAAGCGAAAACTTTAACAACTAAATTCTAACCCGGTCCACACAGTAAAAAAGTGCCCTGTCTACCTACACATACCATGGATTGGAAACGTCTCGATGAAGTTCGAAAAGCAGATTACGTCTGCTGTGAAATGCTGCTTTTTCTTCGTCGAACCACGTGTTATTTTCAACACCCTACAGCTCCTTCCAGCAATTAAGAAAGACGTGTTATCTTCCCATCATCACAGCAATGTTATTTACCAGTTTTTGTGCCACTGCGATAGTCGGTACGTTGGTCGCACGTCTCAACGGCTAGAAGAGCGAATTAAACAACACGTTCCTAGATCCATCACCAATCCTCGTGCCTCGGCCAACCGCCAAAGTCTTTCCCGCTCTTGCAAGAACAACACACGCCCACAACAATTTCACGAATCCGCCATTGGTCAACATCTTCTTGACAACTCCCAATGCGCCCTTCATTACAGCAACGAAAAATTTTCTATTCTCGCTCGAGGTCGCTCTTCCTTTCACCTTTCTGCTCTTGAAGCGACTTTCATTAAATCTCTCAATCCCCTTCTGTGTAAGCAAAAAGAATTCGTCTACTCTTTAAAAATTTCTTAATCTTTTCTCTCATTGGCTAACTTCTTTCAGCAAATGAGAACTCTACTTTCCCCCTTTATAACTTAGTTCGGTTTCAATTCTGCTTCATTCTGACGATTTCCCCTGAAGAGTGTCAGATGAAAAGCTTTGGGAAGAAAAATCTTTTACTTCACGCAATCTTTAAATTGTTTTTGTTGTAATTGCCAAAACTAGAAAATTGAGAATCAAAAAATTTACTATAAATAGTAAAATCGCAAGAGTATTTTTGAAAATAAATTTACTTTTGTTTGTTCATTAAAATTTTTTTATCACTTCAATTTTCGCACCAATCTATTCGTTTAAAGTCATTTCCCCAAGTGTTTTGAAGCGTTTTCATTAGTTACGGATTAAATTTACAATTTGCAGTGATTTTAAACCTCGAGCCAGAATTTACACAAATAGCACTTAAATTTTCCTTTTGACATTTTGGAATTTTTGAATTTACGTAAAACAAAAGAATAAAAATAAAAACGAATTGCTTTTATTGCATGAACTACTTTTTTAAATGTGAGTCGTAAGTTAATTATGAAAATGAAGCGTTGCGTAAAAATTTAACAGCAGAAAATAACAGAAAATGAAACAGCATAACAGACATAATAAAATTTTGACAAAACTACAGCAGGCAATAAAACATGACAAATTCTTGCAACTGCAAAGTTCCAAATTTGTCGTAACCGAGCAGCGACTCGTTACGTCAACAAATATTGCCTAGATCAAAATCGTTTCACAGAAATTTTTTGTTGAGCGAACACGATTTCTTAAAGTAGCACTGCGGTAATCTAGGTCATAACCTCATCCGTACACTTTACTCGGCATTCCACCATATCAATATCTTTTATAACTTAATAAAGTTTAAATGTTTTTAAAAAGAATTATTCAAAAAAAGATTACTACTCTAAAAATATCTCTTCTCTATTTAAAAAGGGTTATTAACATTTACTTTAATAAAAAAAACGAAAATTTTGACGACGCTTTAAAATGCTAGGAATAGACCAATACTCTCATCAAATTCATACAATTCAAATTATACAATACGAAAAACGCCATAAAAGTTTTAATGTGAATCACAAAATGTCGTCGCAGAAATGGCGCTTATTATTACCTTTAGCTTGTTCATCTAAAGATGGAGAATATAATGTCAAATTTCAATTGCTATAAATAAAAAATAAGAAATCTATATCATCATCGATGAACAAGAATAAATTACTACACAACGAAATTGAAAAAATTAGTTCATTGGTGGTTCATGTATAGCCGTACCTGCGGGGGGCACGGGACCAATTGCTCCCCCAAGTCTCAGAAATTTGAGCAAAATCAAAATTTTTCGGGCAGAAATAAGAAAAACTTTAGCAAAACCAGGAATTTTATGGCAGCAGCAAGGAATTATTTGAGCAAAACAATTTCTTTGTGCTTAAAAAATGAACACTGAAGGCCAAAACAAGTTTAAGATTTAAAGTGAAAACCTTTTTTTTAGACAACATTATGTTTTTGGGACAAAAATGAAGAAATCAGAGACAGATCTAAACGGAATACTTTTTTTGGGTCTTTACTCTAAGTTTTAGACCAATTTTTTCTCGCATCCGCAAAATACTCAAAAATCATGATTCCGGCAAACGCCAGAAAATTTGACCAAAACTCTATTGCCCCCAATTTTTTTCGACTGATATGCCTATGGGTTCATGAATTCTTTTGAAAAGACGAGCTAGTAGTTCTCAATCTTTTTTATGTTATGTATCACTCCAAAGTCCCTTCTTAAGAAAACGCACTCCGTGATTCCAAAATTGGTAAAAATAACAACCCAATTTTTTTAGTTTACTGTACCTATTTCTTCCGCTAACGTTGTTTTAAAGTTGAAGAAAATCTTTTTTACACTTTGATGTGGACAATTACAGGTTATGCACCACACACACACCCATATATAGAGTATATGCCCCTGTTTAAGATAGGCTTAAAACACAGAGCAATCAACTGAAAACTTTTTAGAAGCAGTTTTAAAAAACTTTTTCCAGCTATAAATGACCAGCTTACTTTATGACAATGGCGTTGTAAATAAAACCAAACACATTTAAATATTGCACAGCAATCGAATCAAAATTGACAAGGTTATTTTGGGAAAGCTTGCTGTGACTAAAAAATATCAGCTATTTACAATAATATAATTGGTTATTAATTACAACTTTAGAAAGCTCTCAATTTTTTCACGCCGGTTAAGCAGTAAAAGATATGTAATTTAGTACTGCAAACAAAACTATAAAATTTATAAAATAATAACTTTTAAGTAACGAGCTAAATGAATTACTAAAACTTCTATGAAAGCTAAAACCTTTTTTAGCCACTTAACAGTGTTTTCATTATTTAGTTTCACGATTGAAAAGACACCAGCACATAGCGGTGTGTCATATGTTTTCAGTTACATAACATGATATCTACTTTAAGAAGCTCCAAAAACAAAAAAGTTCGAATTGTTGAAATCATAAAATAATTGAAGCTAAGTGATTGAAATTGCCATGAAGAGTGGCCAAAGTTAAGTAGGTACCGGTAGTCTAATATTTCATTACTATTATTATTATTATTATTATTATTATTATTATTATTATTTGTTTGGGCTCAGCATTGGGCTGTTTTTTTACTAACGTAAATTTGTGTTTCAACGTCTAAAATGACTCACACTTATTAACATTAAAGAAGATATTAAAAGATTTTAGAAAAAAGAAACGCAATAATTCTAATTTTCACAATACACGAGAAATTAAATAAGAAATCAGTTCTAATTTTGAAAGATTTTATAATTAATAACTGCACAGACTTGGAAAGTTTGTAGTTTTAAATTTTGAGTCCCAAATTTAAAATGTTTTCTCTCAAGAAAACAAGTTTGCTGAGTTACAATCGATTAAAAAAGTTTCATTTTTTTTTCTTTTATTTTTTGACCCATTTCCATCATTTTTCTACCTTTTGTGCATTCTATTTAAATTGATTTTATTTTTTCGCAAGTGCTATTTCAAACAATTCTTCCAGAGAATTTTTTTAGTTATAACAAATTATTCTCACTAGCACTTCTAATCGTCCATTTTAGCAAAAATCGTTTGCAACTTTTATATTTAAAACCCAATTTTTTTCCAAAATTAACAGCTGATTCATCACATTTGACGGCAACTCACTCTTGCACTTTTAACTGCCAATCTTGTCTAATTATTCTTACTACGTAATTTGTCGATTATTACGTTCTTTATACGGTAAAGAGTGTTTGTAATCAGTTTGTAATGAGTATGCTCCGTCTTAATTTGGTGGAACAACGCCGGACTAGAACAAAGGCTTGTTTTTTACTTCTCACCGGTAATAATATATATCAGAGCCATCATTCAAGTTTTAAACGTTTTGGCAATCCATTTATGCGACACGCAGATATAACGTGGTCTGCGGTTTGTGTTTGAAAACTGGCGAAGTTGTTTTATTGGTTAAATTAACAAGGATTAAAGCAAAAATGATCAACCATGCGGTTTAATTGAAGTAAATTACATGAAGCAATGGTGAAAACTCGAGGAACAGGTTTGTTCGTATTTGCGACACTCGCTGAAAATTGAATAAGAAATCCTGTAGATCAGCGGTTCCCAAACTTTTTTTTCACGGCGCCCTTTGAAAACTTAACAATACTCGCGGCGCCGTAATGAAAAAAAGGTATTTAGTTCAATTACTTCTTTGAACAACCTTTTTTCTCCGAAACTCATAGTGTTCTCTAAAAGCGCGTTTACAGCCGTTTACAGTACTTTTTTGTTTCAACGCGATTTTGGTTTGTTTTATTGACGCTCAAATTCACTCATGTTTTCGAGAAAAAATGAATGGATTTGAGCGTCAATAAAACAAACGAAGATCGCACTGAAAGAAAAAAGTACTGTGAACGGCTGTAAACGCGCCTTAAAAAAAAAAAAAAGGTCCTCACTTCGATTTCATCTCTGATTTCCCTATTTCTCTCCGAAAATCAGGATGTTCTCTAAAAAAAAAAAGGTTTATTTCTGTTATGAATTTTCATGCTTGTCTTTTCTTCAATCATAGCGAGGTATCTGTAAAATCTAATCAAGATACCTCGCTATAATTGAAGAAAAAAAAAGGTCCTCAATCGGAATCGTTCTCTGAAGGAAACGTTGCTGTTAACAACTTTCACACTGCAGTTATTGTGAGAAAAGCAGTAAGTACAACAACTTTCGCATGCTTTCGCGGCGCCCCTGACAAAGTCTCGCGGCGCACAGTTTGAGAACCGCTGCTATAGATAATTTCGGAAAATTTTATTTTTCACTATTACATTATATAGCAATTCAAAATTGAAAGCTACCTGTGTTTTTTGGAATTAGAATTGGAACAATATGAGATTGATACTAAAAAAAATTGACAGAATAATGTTGAGAAAATGTTATATAATTGCTATAAAAACGTCGATTGATTCTGTATTTTCATTTTACAATTATTTTTTTCATCTCTATATTTATCCTCCTGACTCGCAGGAAAGAGATAGAGGCGCTAGAAATAGGGCAAGCAATTACCTCGACCTGCTGCCAGAGATGCCAAGATATTGCTATCCACTTGAAATTTAATTTTTTTTTCTTTTGGTTTTATAGAGATATGAGTGAAATTTTGAACTCCTTGCTAAGACGGCCAAGCAGGGAAAAGTGCCGTAAAGTGTCTTTCGCAAGGACACAACAGAATGGCGCAAGTAGATCTTGAACCGAGACCCTGTTGATCACAATTACGGCGCTCCTAACCACTCAACAACGCTGCCGACTTAGGATTTTTAGATTTTGATTTCATTGATTAGATAATTTTGTAGAAACAGAGATGTCCAACCTACAGCCCACTAAATGTTTTTATGCGGCCCACTGCTTATTCAAATGTTTTAGTTCTATTTTTATAATTGAATACAATTTGATCTCACTGCTGTCATAGCCATGCATATGGAGACAAAGTGAATACGTCAATTGATTGCCGCGTCAAATGATGTCCAATGAATTGATCTATAAAAAGTTTTGTGGGCGGAGCTTATCGCAAAGACGCTTGCCCCAAGCATCATTTTCAGTATTCACATTGTTTTAGGATTAAATTAATATTGAATATGTTATTTCCTAACATTTTTTACAATATCAAGTGATTGTTGTCAATGGTTTTAGTGGTAGCAAAGATAATAACTTGGAACGAATGTGGAGTGAATTGGAATAAAATTGCAGTAGTAGCAGCAATGCTGCTAGAGATAAAAAAGAGAATCGTGTAGAATTATTAGGAGGGTAGAAAGCGGATCAGACATTTTTAGAGATTTCAGGTCCAATCCAGAAATTTAACAAATGGTTAGGGTCCAGGGTTGCACCGTTAGCCAAAGAGAGTGTCGCTCCTAGTCGCCGAAGCTCAACTTGCTGGATAGCTAAAAATATAGGTAAGTGGTCCGTTGGAGTGGACGCAGGCATCTAGTGACATTGCGCAAGGTATCATTCAGGACACTGTCTATGAGGCGAGTACGAATACTGCAACATCAGACTGATGCGCAGTGCTCAGCTATTAAGTAGACCAGAGATAAGGCAGCTGCGTGCAGTGTTTTGGCACCAGGATCCCATTCTGAGCCTGCAAGTTGCTTCAACAGTGTGACTGGCGGAGATAGTTTTTTGCGTAATGCTAATAGAAGCTGATCAAATCCGAGCAGTCTGTCCAGTTTTACAACCAAATAAGTGGGGATTGAACAAAATGGTAAAAGCTTATTGCTGTAGTAAACGTTTAACTCACGTTGGGCCTCTTGGTTATTTAAACGAAAAGCTACCGTCACCGTCTTAGTGTGTCTCAGCTTCAGTTTCCAACTCTGAAGCTATGTAAATCTTTAAGTACATTTATTAAAAGATTTAAAGTATTCTTCCTGGAACAATTAAACTTGTAAACTAGTAAAACTACTAAATTGGTTTTCGTTTGATAGTCTTTCTTGGATTTCTTTTTGTGTTTCAGGAAAACAACTGAAAATTAAAATTCATGCTACATCGATTTGACTTTTTCAATTTTACGATGGTCAAGAAAAGACCCGAGAAAGGTTTTGCAGGATCACTTTTGTTAGTATATAAGTGATCATTTAACTATTGTATTGTTTTTTTTTGTATTTTTATTTTTATTATTTCGCATTTATTTTTGGGAATTTCTGTGAAAAGATTTTTTGATGTTTTGCTTTCGTGTATTTTCTTCTAAAGTTTTTGATGTTTTGTTTCGTTTATTTATTCACTGAAATTTTTTATCGAGAAATAATCTTTTGATCCACAGCAAAATTTTTTTGCCTGTTTGGGTGGTAAAATATATTTAAGGTTTCACAAAACATGGCGATTGATCATATTCCATATGAGCCAAACTCTGTTATGATTCCATCAATGCATTGCCTTCATAGCAGCATTTTATTGCAACAAATCACTTCGGTCTTTTTTTTCTCTTGCTTTTTATTCTTTTTGCTTATTGCACAACCTTGCAATGAGATGGAGCAATCTTGCTTACGTATAATACTTTTGGTCACACCTTTCCTTGCTAATTAGCAAGTCACGACTTTAACTCGCTTGGTTGGTTTTTTTTTCTGATTTCGTCTTTGAGCAATTGCCAAATCTTTTAAAGTTTTGTTGTAGTTTGATAATGTGGCGAAGCAGAAATAAAAAAACTAAACTGAACTGAAAATGGTTTTGAGTAGCACAAAACTTGTTGCTCAAAAAATTGAATTGATGTTGAAGTTGATCTCGGTTTTGTCCAAAATTAAAGAGAAAAAATATTTGCCGGGCTCACAGCGTCGCTGTGAAAGAAGCTTAAATAACTGATCAACATACTTTAGCTAAGAATATCATTAAAAATATATTAAACTTTCTAGTAAGACTAAAACATTATAATAACTGAGGGGCATTTATTTATCTAAATGAAATTTTTTTACTTTTTTTTGTTAAATTTTGATTTTTCTTTGACGTAAAAATTTTGGCCTATTTTAAAAGTTTTTATGAACAAATTTCGGTTAAAATGTTGCACAAATGCCAATATACAACAATTTAGAAAAGTACGTATATTTATATTTTTTTCTGAACAGTGAGATAAAAATCTCACGATTACAAATACTACTAACAAACGTTCTTCAGCGTAACAAATAATGTCAAAAAAACTTTAACATGCCTTTAGAAAAATAATTTCAAGCTTTAGCAATTATGGTTGTTTCAATAACACAACAATAATACTTTATTTTATGAATTTTTAAAATAGTAATGGAATGGAAAAAACGTAGTCTTTGTTTTAATAAAACAATAATTTTAAGAAATTTTAAATTAATAAACATTTCTTGGAAGCATATACATGTAAATAAAGATTTTTAGAATAAAATTTGGGTAGGCAGCTTGAAAAGTCTCCAAGAAAGGCGTAGATAAAATATATAAAACAGAGAGCGAAAAATTTTAAGAGTAACGTTGAGGATCGCAAACCATAAAGTTTCAAAAAAGACTCTTAAGCAACCGAAACTAAGGTTAATGTAAAATTCATAATGTAATAAAGTCTTAAAAAAAAACTCGAGTTGTTGTTGATTTTAGTGGGTCTATTAACAACCTAAATTTTCTAAGTTGTACGGTTCACTCCATAGACCGGCAGTTTTTAAAGTTTGTTTCAATAAAAAAGCATTGGTTTTTGGTATAGTAAAAACTAAGTTTGTCTGTTAAAAAATGATGTACGAGTAAAATAAACCTTCTTAAAATTTTTTTCATGTTATATAGACTTCAAAAAAATGTTTATAAATTTGTAAAAGTATTAATTTCAGCTATATGCAATTTATCTCTAAAAACTTTGAGGATTACCGCTGTAACCTAGATGACGCATTTCGTTGTTAGATTTTGAAATCTTAAATCAGACAAACTCGCTTTTCATAGTTTGAGCGAAAACCAAGCGAAAGAAAACGCCGTAAAGTGTTTTTTTCAAGGACACCACGGAATGACGCCAGTGAAATTTGAACTGCAATCCTATCAATCACGTTCGCCATCAATACGATGCTCTTAACTACTTGAACACGCTGCCGACTGTTTGAGGCCAGTGTTCCATTGACGATAACCAAACACTTCAAAAAAAGATGGATTGATATAGTCCATTGACAAAGACCAATGGTGCTTTGAAAATGTGATAAAAAGTGGGATGATAAGATCAACATTGTAAACTTTATCAAGAGTCCTTAGGGCGTAACGCGTGCAGAACACAGCTCGGAAAACATTCGAAAACAATTTTATATTTTTTTTTTATTCCGACATTTTTGGCAATTCCAAAAAGCCCTAAAACTAAAAAATTGCTGGTTGAAGATCGCTATGTTATGTACTGGTAAGAATAAAAATGGCATTTAATTCAAACAAATATTTTGGCTAGTGGTTCTCAAAGTGGCCGATATCTATCCTCAAAGATAAATAAATAACAAGGGGTCGAAAAGGGTCAATAAATGGACAGAAGTCAACGAACAAGTGTTGGGATGTACAGAAGCTATAAAGCAAGGTACCTTTTTTTGAAAAAGTACTAAACTAAAATGTAGAGGCTTAAATTAAACACTTTTTTTGAACTTTACCTGTTTTTTTTCCACGCGTCATGAAAAAAACATAGTTGCATGAAAGTGGAAACCAAACCTTCAGTTTAATTATACAATGCATTAGATTACATTAGTTAAAAGTGTTTACTGGGTTGAGGGTTTGAAATTGATAGAATATTTTTTTACTCGAATTGGGTCGACGTGTAGAAAAGTTTGAGAACCACTTATCTAAACTTAACACGGTGTTGTTGCAGACGATACGAGCTGAAAAGTTTCTGTTACGTATCGCGCAAGATGTCACAAAAAAAGATTAATCGTAACATTTTTAAAGAGTAAATCATGGAGGAAGTTACGTGACGGATGCTACCCAAACGGCGGAAATTTATGTGAAAATATACAACCGGATCAATTCAGTTTTGCTGATCTTTACTTATCCGCGGTTTTTCAAGCCTTTAACGAATTCTTACGATTAAATATCGCAAATAGATGACTAAAATAGGTTGTAAAACAATTGGTAATTCTACAAATTAAGCTTTTAATAGTTCTTTAATTCTAACATGAATTAAAAAAGTTATTAAGAAAAACTGAATCAAGCTAAAGTAGGCATGAATAGTCATCAACACGTAGGCGTCAATTTTAAGTCGATTGCAAAAGTAATAATATTACTACATTCCAGCCTATTACGAAGCAAGTTGGCATAACTTGATAAGTTGCATTGGTTTTACCAACAAATTCTGAGGAATTGTTCCTTCAATTAACGATATTGTTTTTATTCTATTTTCCAAAAAAATGTTCTCGCTGGCCGTTGATTAGGATTAAATCTTTCGTAGTCTACATAGTATAAAAATTTGCCCACAACAGTTGAACAAAAACGCTCGACTTCAAGTAGGCCTAAGCTTACAAAGCTGCAACTATGGTTTTTGATTTCTGGATTTTTAGAAAAGTCAAAAAAATCTTTAAACAAGAGGAGATTCCAGCTTTTTTCCGATGCCGATTCTTGTTTATTTTAGTTGCTAATGTTGATCAATTAACCTTGATTTTATCATTTTTAAGTGCTTTATCACTACTATGTCTTTACAAGTGCTATAGAGATTGTAGATTTATTACGATCAATTGTTGAGTTGTTGGCCGTACCTACGCTATGGATGTCCAAGGTTAATTACTGGGTCGGCCGAATCTGTCACCATGTTGCTCTGGCATTATCACGTTATTGTTTCGTGACTCGTTTGTAAATTCAAAAAGGGACACCGCGAACTCATGACGCTTAATTTAATGAAAAGTTTGGCTTGCTAATGATTTTTAAATTACTTGATTATTTTCATTCAAGCACGAGATCAAAACTCACCGATTCAATATTTTGGTGAACCTCTTAACTTTGACTAACTTGAATGTCAGGATATTAGCACGAGATATAATATACCAAGGCTCTGCAATCGATGCGCCGCGAGACGATAATAATGTAGGTGTGCTGCGGAAAAACGGAAGTGTAAATGACCCTAATCTTTAAAACAGAAAAATTTTTTTGAAATTTGAGCTTAACAATTCCAATTAGCCTAATTTGCTTTTTGTAAAGCGAAGATCTTTTTTTTTGTTCTTCGCTTGTTTTCCAAGTTTTTGATGTATTCGATATGCGCATTTTAAACACTTCAAAATAAACGTTCCAAATGTAGAGTTGATCAAAATACGTAAAATATCTTTATTTTGGTCGAAATTTTGAAAGGTTTCTAAGTGTGCTGTGGGCGGGAAAAGGTTGCACGGCTCTGTTTTGTAGGCGATATTATATTAGGGTACATTTATATTATGATCTCTTAATCCTTTGTGATTACTAGGGCAAGTTTTTGCAACTTTTGCAACTTTTTTTAACGGCTTCGGACAACTTCGTAAATACTCAGAATTTATTTAGTACGATCTTTTCTGCTGTTTCCAGGAATTTTATATTGCAACTTTTGTCAACTTATTTCTTTTTTACATGCAACTTTTCATCGCAACTTTTCATCGCAACTTTTATCAAATATTACGCTAAATGTACAGGTATGATTTTAAAACACAGAAATACGTTATGTAAATTGTATGTGGGTTACCGATGTGAACCGAATTGTAGAAAGCAATTGTAAAAGCAATTGTAGAAATGACCTGGCCAAACATCAGTCTAGAACATATGCCAATTGTTAAAATGCCAAGTAACTTCATGTCTAAGGAACGAAGTTTTAGCATGTTACATAAACACTAGGCAAAAATTTTCCCGGGATAATGTTTGAAAATATTTAGGTTTATATGCAAATAAATCGTTTGAGTAAATCACTGTCGTTTGAAATGCTTGTGCATAAATGCAACTTTTTATTGCAACTTCTGTTAAAAATAAATGCAAAATTCTCACGATTTTATTGCCACAAAAACTTGCCTCAGTGATTACATCAAAAATATTGCAATACTTATCGTAAACCTAAAACATTATATAAAAAGTAGCCGAGCGTCTAAAAATAGAATCGGAATTTCCGATGGCAACTTGTGATTGTGACGTACCGGTAATAGTTTGTTGTTTTCAGCAAAAAGGTTAGAATATTGTTGAACTTAACAGTTTGCAGTAAATAAAAAAATAAAGAAAAAGATACTAACGTTAACTGAGTTTTTTTCATCAAAGCTAGCTTTCATGATCCATTCATTGCTCACTTCGTCCGTTGTGACGGAATGTTTCATTACGTTCCGTGTAAAAAAACTCAGTCAATTTTAGTGCATCTTTTTCGTTAAATTTTTATTGATTTTAATAATTGACACAGTTTTCCCTCTTTATTCTTTCAGTTTGTAGTAGTTTTTCGTAATGCCTAATAATTATCACTTCTCTCTATAACGTAAAAGTATAAACATACCGGGTAAATTCTCATAGCGCTATACTGTATGTCGACTATATACTGAGATTTTCCAATTAATTATTTATTCCTTGCTTGTGGTTCAAAGCAAAAAATTTTGATCTGACGTATTTGAATAAAGAATCAGTTTGTGCAAATTTAATAAGAACTGATAGTCTATTTGCAATTACTTGGTACAGTGGCACACCCTAGCTTTTTCGTATAAACCACAAACGTAAGCAAGAGAGACCACATATACCGTATTTCTTTGATTAAAATGCACCCTTGATTAGTATGCGCCCTTGTTTAGAATGCGCACGAATTCGCGATAAAAAAATAGAATGCGCCCTTGAATGCAGTGCGCATAAATAAAGTCACCTAGTAGCATAAATAACGTCACCCAGCGGACAGTGCAAAACTAGTGCTGCTTGCCTGCTAGATGAGCACTTTTATAACTTGTTCGGTATAAAAACACCCATTATTTCGGATTTAAGGTGTTCGAAGCTACTTTAAAATAGAGTACGGTAGGTTAAAGTTGGCCGAAAGTTGTTATCAAAAAATAGAATGCGCCCGTGATTAGAACGCGCCCTTGTTTAGAATGCGTACAAACTCGTGATATCGTGATAAAAAAAATAGGATGCGCGTATTCTCTTCGAAGAAATACAAGTAAACCTAAAAAGAGCTGGAATTTTATTTTATAGAAAGAACTTTCAAAGTTTTTTCGGCAGAGGCCAAGTTTTAAAAAAAAAATTAATTTTGTAACGATAGAAAAAGTCTTTTTGAAAATTGAAGGTAGAAAAGTGTTTTTTTCCTTCGAAATTCAAGTAACGACCTTTTTCTTATTTAACATTCAATTTAACATTCAATTTAACATTTCAATTGGAAAGCTTTCAGAAGAGGAAAAATATTGTTTCTCCCTAGCAAATTTTAAATGAGGCTCGCACTTCCCGGCCATCCGCTTTGCACGGTACTCTGTTTAATCAAAAAAATTTTTGGGCGGAGTCAAAAGTAGTTTTGACAGCATCTGTTCCTTATGAGTTGAGTGAAAATCACAAAGATAAATACTTATCAACTTCAACAGCCCAAAAAGCAATTTTTAATTACATCTGTTTCGTAATGAGCAGCGAAGACTGTAAAGCAGGGGTGGGCAAACTGCGGCCCCTGACGACGTTTTGTGCTGCCTGCGGAGCTCTTTTTAAAAAAAACATATCCTCACTTTGAGCCACAGTTGCATAGAATTATGTCGGGAATACCCCAGTTTCAGTTTCTTATGTTTTAATGCTTTTAAAGAACACACCAAGATTTTGGAAGAGAAATAGTAAATCACAGATCCAATGTAAGTAAAGACCTTTTTTTTTTAAAGATCAGTACGATTTTGGGAGAAAAATAGCGAAATTTCAGATCAAATCGAAGAAAAGACCTTTTTTTTAGGGATCACTACGATTTTAGGAGAAAAATAGCGTAATTTGCGACCTGCGAACAAATTCAACATCCAAATGCGGCCCTCAGTTAGCTTCCACGACCGCAATGCGGCCCGCAAGCGAAAACAATTGCCCACCCCTGCTGTAAAGAACGAAAACCACTTTTGTTTAATTCAACGCAACAAAAGACCAGACATGCTTGATAAAAGCGGCACTGATTAGAAGTTGCAATTTTTCCATCGTGGCTATAAGATTGCTAATAAAATGCAAAAACAAAATAAAATTGCTTTTAAGCCTATAATGATTGCATAGAAAACTTATCGCAGTAAGCGATATAATCGCTTATTATTTTTGGTAAACAACCCTGCACAAAAATAAAGCTCGTTTTGTAAGAAGAAGCTTCATCTTAAGACTAGCTTGCTTAGTTGCACTTACAACCACAGTATTTTACAGTTTTTAAAAAAATTATTACTTTGATATAAAAAGAACATGTTGTCGCAGTTCCTAAAATGGAATTAAGTACTTTTCTGCTTTTGAAGAACAAAATTATTTTTGTTACATTAATTTTTGATTTTAACGACATAATTTTTACGTTCTAGAAATTCAAGTTTTATTAAAAAAAACTAAGAATCTCGGGAATTTTTGAAACCTGGATCTCGATTTTTAATCTTTATTTACATTTCAAGCAATAGCGATGGTCATCTATTGGTTTGGTTACGTCACGTGACTGAAACCGATATTACCACTTTATATATTTTCTGGTTAAAATTCTAATGTGTTACCAACAAGCAGGTATAACTTTGAAGGGTTTCAAAAAACAACGTAATGTTTACATCAATCCTATGATCCAACTAGTAATTTTCAATTGGTTAGACATGTTATAATAATTAAAAAAGTTTAATCTTTAGTTGCTGAAATAATTATAATAATTCTGTACTAAAATTTCATTTAACTAGTTACTTTATTACAAATAACTCGTAATGTCAATTAGTGACTTCGCATTTTCACATCGCGAAAATAGTTTGATTAATTAACTTAGCATGGTGCAACTTCATGTTGATCTTATACTATATTAGTAGCGAAAAGACTGAAAAAAGAGCTCACAAATATGGCAATATTATTTAATAAGAAAGTTGAACCAAATAAGATTTGACCGCTAACTATACAAAACCTTAAAAATAATTTGAATTACCAAGATTATACAGGTTAAAGGCAAAACAAAAAGTGATTTCAATTTATTCTATCATTTAAGTCGAAATATTCGATAAATAAAGTTTTGCTTTTAACCGCTTCTCTCGGCCAAGTCTGTTAGAACAAGATTTTGACTATAAAAAATTGATGATTAGGTTATTGAAACGCGTTTCAAGAAAAAACAACGGCTAAATTAAGAACGAATTGACATATTAATGGCTTAATAGCAAATAAATCTTTTGCCAGGTCAGGCAAAATTCCAACCATTGTGAAAAACCTTTTGCTAGCATTCAATAAGGTTACAATGGTGCACGTTCAAATTGCCTGAAATTCAGAAATTTTTAATTAAAACAGAGAAATTTTTGAAAGCTTCAAGCTTTCTTGAATCGCTTAAACTGATTGTAACTTTTTGGTACAATACGTTTATTTTAGCTGAATATATATATATGCGCGATTTAGTAATGCAAGTCTCATAACAGCATTATTTGCTTAAAAATTGTGATAAAATTCGGCAATTAAAAGTTTTTTAGTAGATATCCTTGTTTCAGTTTTTGTCAGAATATTACATTCGACCATGTAATATAGAACTTGCAAATTTCTCTCGGTCCCTCTATTAGACGTATACTCGTATATATTTATTATGGTTGGTTAGTTTCTAAAAGTGATTGCTTCACCAAAAACGGCCAACAGGCGCCTATTGCCGTATACAAATAGCTTTTTAATCGACTACTATCTACGAATAAATAGAAAACCTTTTAAGCTGTTGGGGTTTTCAAAAGATAAATCTGAAAAAACAAATAAATTAAAACAAAAATATATTAAATTAAAAATGAAAAACAGATTTTGATGGTTAAGCTTGACAATTAATTTATTAAAATTAAAATTTACGAAAATTTTCAAAAGGCTCTCTAGAAAATTTTAAAAAGAGATATATACTACCCATTGTAGACTTCGCCGAGTCCGTGAAAGATTGTTCAAAACAATTGAGAAAACTCTTTTAATAGACCCGCCGAAGTCTGGTATAATCATAATATTTCTTTTTTGAGACTATCTGTCTTGAAAGCTTTTTGAGAAGCTGTTGAAAACTTTTTGTAACCTTTCAAGTTATTAATTTTGAAGCTTAACTATCAAATCTCTTTTTTGTTTAATTGTTTTGACTTTTCAGTTTGCTCTTTTGAAGATCACACAATGTCAAATAAACTATCAAAAGTTTATAAACTTATATTCGCATGTTTGAATAGTAGCAATTTTTAAAATAAAATAAATTTACGTTGATTCTATCATTGAGCCCTCTTTTCATACCAGAAGATTTTTTAAACTAGGGGAATGTTGCTTTGTATATGCAACATTTGTCAATTTATCTCTTAGTGATGAAGGTTTCAAGACAAAGACTAAGACCAGTCTCGAGGTGGCGTGGTCTCGGTCTCGTGTTTTTTAAATTGGTCTGGAGAAAGGACATTTTTGACATTTTTGTTGATTGATGTAGTTATGATGAATTTTGCAATTAACTTAAGAAAAACACTCAATTGACCAGCTTAGATGCAATTTGAAGTGGTATAAATCTAAAAGTTAAACTTCTTCTAGTTTTAAAGCTTACTCACCTTTATTCCAATGGAGATTTTGATTGTGATCTTGGCCATCTGTGACAAACTATTCCATTTACAAAAAATTTTTAAATTTTTTTCTTTTTGCAACAAACAAGTCTGGTAATGCTTCAAAAGTTTAGACTCCCTCCTTTACCCCCTAAAACATTCACACCAAATTAATCTGATGATATGAAAATTAAATAATCCGATTACGCAAATATTTCTTGAGCTAGTTTTTTTTAGTTGAAAAACAAGCTTTAACAGAAAACCGAAAAAAATAATACAACAAACTAGTTCTTCATCAGCAAGATAGTCTACGAAGTTAATTTTCATCTAAATGCAACAATAGCCAGAGAGAGCGGACATGGATTTTTAAATGTTGTTTGCCACAATTATTTAACAGCTACCTTAAAATTTAGTGCGTCTGTCAAAAGTTAACTTAAAAAAAATTGAAATGCTTGTTTCGGACCAATATCATAGACAATATATCTTACTGATGCGTATTTTACATCAGAATAACTCTGATAAAAAAAGACTTTAAAGTTAACTTGGAAGCTAAAAGTTTCAAAATATCTAGTTTAAAAACTTCTTGAAATAAATTTAAATTTACTTTCCCATTGTGATAACGCTATATTAAAGATAAAGTGCTAAAAATTTACTTATAGATATACAACTTAAAGAGGGTAGTGCAATTAAATAAAATAGTATAGTTTGCTTAAAAATTGTAGGCTAATCTATGAATCCAATGGTGTATGCACGGAAGGGAAGGTTAGAGTTTAAAAAAAACATGAAAAATAGTGTTCAGAGATTCATAGTAGCACCGCGACAGCTTAAAAATTATTAAAATAAAGTAAAGATTTTTTTCAATCAAAAGAGAATTCGGAATGAAGAAAGCGTAATTAAATGCGCCATGATTGTTGGCGAAAGTGATCGACACGGTCATGGTTCAAAACCTACTTACGCCATTCTGTTGTCCTTTCTAAAGAAGCTTTGCGGTACTTTTTGCTATTTAGTGGTCTTAGCCAGCATGGTTCAAATTTTGGTCACAGTTCAAAATTTAATTAAAAAATTTAAATAATTTGAACTGAACAACAGTATCTTAGCATCTTCAAAAGCAGATCGAGATAATTGCTTGATAGTTGATATACGTATAGCGTCTCCGACGCTTTTCTGCGAGTCAGAAGAATAAAATTAGAGATAAAATAACAAAAATAAGTAAATGATTTTAATTTTTTTCTAGTGAACCTTTAAAAGTAGCTTTCTTTTCTTTGTTGCACCAGGTCTCTTTTTTGTAAGAGCCATCACTGTTTATGGGAATCGTGTTCTTTTGCTAGCAAAAACCTTCCCTTAAAAATTTTTGGCATATCATAAATTTAATCACTTAATGAAAATAAAGGACGAAATGGTGTAAAAGTTCAACTAAGAAAGTGTTAATTTAATATGTTAAGATAGCAAAGGATCAATCCTAAAAATTACTCCGGATAACCTACCAAAAGATAGGCACAAAATAAGCAATCGTTATACCGAAAGAAAAACCTGCGAGTCGTTACACATGTTTTACTTGTTTGCATAAGTCGTCATTTGTTCTAATCTTTTTAAGGTGATGAATTAAACTAATTTTACTGTATATATGCAAAAAATAACCAACAAATCTAACAACTGCAACACGACAATACAAATAGCTCAGATAATTAAATATTTGGATGAAATATCAACCATTGCCGTAATGACTGTGCCTTCATATTTTTGAGTTTTGAAAAAAAATTTAATGAATATTCGACTTTTCTCAATATTGTTAACTAAAATATCTTGTGCATTTCGGCTCTGGTTATTAAAGCGGATTGTTCAACGATGTAACCACCCGAAGCAAAGCTCTCTTACAACATATTAGAAATACTTGTTTATTTGAAATGTAACCATAAGTTTTTTAACAAATAAAAATTTATTGATTTTGGAATATTTGAAAGTGGACTTTATTTTTCCTCAAATTTTTATTTGAGGAAAAATAAATTCCACTTTCAAATATTTGCTTGATTAGCTGCTAAAAACAGTTTCGAGTCACAAGATGATAAAATGATGATCTATATTATCATCTTGTGATTCGAAACTGTTTTTAAACGATTGTTATGAGCAAAATACTTATCCAGTGGTTCTTTACTGAGGTGCCGAAAACAGTTAAAAATTTTATTATTTTTTTAAATCTCAAAACTTTTTCCAAGTTTCAAGTCTTTATTTAAAAGTAAAAGTAGCTGAAAAAATTTTTTATGCATCGAGAAGTGCATATTTATCTTTTTTGAGCGGTGCCGAAAGAGAAAAACGTCACCAACTAGGAGAGATTAGAGGGACCATGGAGACAAAAAATTTTTTTTTGATGGTAGCTTTTTATTCAAAAGAGGAATTGCCTAAAAGCTCTATATTAAAACTCCACCTTTTAACTCACTCAGACATGCGTATAACTTTTTGATTCGATGAGGCATTAACAAAAAATGGCGTTTCAAAATTACGAAATTTTTGGCCCAAAGGTCCTTTAACTTTGGGACCAATGGGCAACGTTTGAAGGACCTTTGAGTCAATATTTGTACGTGATTTGCATAATATTTTTACATTCATGCACTCCCGGTGCCAATCTACAACAAACACGTCCTAACCTAAACCAATGGTTTTCAACTTATATTGTGTCGCAACCCATTTTGGCAAACCAATATAACTAAACGACCTCCATTTTTTTAGAAAAATTCTATTCCAGCAAATATCAGTTTGTTATTGATTCTTTAAACGTTCATAATAAAAATTATCTCTCTGTTAAATAAAACTCAGTAATTAAATGCAACAACGAAAATTCTTAAAACAACATCAGTACGTTGACTAATGTTGTATCTTGGCGCAAGTTTCTTTAAGGGTGGCGCTGTTGTTTTCAGACATCACAAATCTGGCTCTACTATTAATTTATTCCTGACCTTTTTTCTGTATTCTCAGCAAAACAGAGAAGCCAGACACACAGCCGGGTCAACGTGACTGCGCTTCTACTTTGAAATATTAAAGGATAGGCTTACCATACGTCCCGATTTTGGTGGAACAGTCCCGATTTTTAGGGCTCTGTCCCGCCTCTTTTGGCAGAAATTCCGATAGAAATCGAAGGCACATTCCATGTCCAGACCCCTATTTTCTTTTTTTGAGATTATTAGTTTTCAGAGACGAAAATTATGAAATTCAAGATTGATTTATAGTAAAAACCTTTTTTTTTAAAGAACACTTCTATTTTGGGACGAAAATCATGAAAGTCGAGAATGATTCAAAGTGAAAACCTTTTTTTAGAGACACTATTTTTTAAAAACGAAATTTTTTCTATTGGTGAGCAATCCGGTTTGCCCCTTCAAAAATATGGTATGACTATGAAAGAGCCATGGCTGACCAGTATGCAAACGTATGCAAAATATGAAAGTATTGTTTGCAAAAATACCAACTCCTCTTGAATAACATATTTTTTGTTGAAAACGCTGACAACTATTATGATCGTGTTCGTCTTTAATAGGGCGCTCCAACCTAGTCAGCCAGGCTGCTGCCATTTAAACAAATAGGATAGCGTCTGTTTGTGTAGGTGGAAGCGCCCAATTGATGGCGAGTAAGATTGTCTGGTACAACACTTATTGGTGTCATTCTATAGTGTCCTTGAAAAAGATATTTTAAAACATTGGCGTTTTTTTCACGAGACAGTCTCAGGAACAGCTTTAAATTCTAGTTATATTATTGAAAAAAATACTATAACTTCAACCAAAAACGATAACTTGACATCTCCAAAAGCAGGTTGGGGTAATTGCCTCAAAGTTGCCACAAGTATAACGCCTCGGAAATTATCCTGCAAATTGAGAGTGTAAATAGAGATGATGATGATGGTTCTAACTAAAATCTCGTTACTATACCAACAATTTCAATGAGAAGTAATGGTAATAATGTTATAAAAGACCAATCACATAGTATTTTATCTTTTTTTCTTTACAACGGATTTATAATCCTTTTCTCTAAAATATTTATTTTCTTTTTTTTATAATATTGATAATATATAATATTTTCTTTCTTTATAATATAATATTTCGATTATTTATAATTTTATAATCCCTTCCGGATACTATTTTATCATCCGTTTTCTTTATAACGGATTATAACCTTTTTTGCTTATCTCTTCCCAAATAATTAGGTTTTCTCTTGGAGTAGACAATCTATATGACAATAACTTTTGGACTAATTTTTCTCTAATTTTTCTCTAACTTACGTCATTATTCCACCTATCAGTAGATTAAAGTTTGACTTTTAACATAAAAGAGTCCAAGCTATAATCAGTCAGTAGACAGTTGCCAGCTCTTTAAATCTTTCTACGCAAGACCACGCTGGCACACTTGATCTGAAAAGCATTTGTACAATATCCAGCCATGTCTTTATAACGTAGGTAGCTACTTATTGAGAAAATTTCGAAATTACAGTGTCTCCTGAACTCAATCAATTGAATCCCAGAAACTCAAAGTGCTTAGTCAGCTTGTCGTTGTCATTGTTTGAAAGGGCATCTACTCCAGGTAAGCCGCAAACTGGAATGTGGCCGAGAGTGTATCCTTTTACTACCCCAGGCTGCTGTGCTGCCAGGATCAAATTCTGGCAGTGATAGTGCTAAACCAGCATCAAGTTTCGTCGTTCAAAACCGTCAGACCTCGTGCTCCATGTGGTGCCCGATCTATGGGGTACGCTGTTAGGACATGGTCTGTGGTTTGTTCAATAGCGCCGCACTTACAATTTGGTGAAGAAGCGAGACCCCATTCATGCATGGACAAATAGAATCGCGCAACACCAGTTCGCAGGCAATTGAGCTTGACCCAAGATCCTTGGGGGAAGCCCATTCCAACAGGCCTGGCACTGGTTTTGGGTATAAAAACATGGAGTTTAGATGTATTCCCGCAGTACTCCGCGTTCCATATATAATTTGTCCACTAAGAAGCGCGGATACTAGTCCGGCAAAGTTGTTAACAAATTCCGCACAGCTGGCACAAACGGACGTCTAGATCTTAGTCTCTCGCGGCGAGCATTTGAGGACTTACTTAAAAAAAACATACAGGATATGATCAGGTCCAGAGATCCACTGTAAGCCAAGGAGTGTCGCTCCCAGTCGGCAAAGCTCAGCTGGCTGGATAGCTGAAAGTATAGGTAAGTAGTCCGTTGGAGTGGGACGCAGGCATCCAGTGACTATGCGTAAGGCGTCATACAGGACCCTGTCTATAAGGCGAGTGTGAGTGCCGCAATACCAGACTTGTTCGCAATGCTCAGCTGTTGAGTGGACCAAAGATAGGGCGGTTTTGCGTAGTGTTTTGGCACCAGCACTCTATCCTGAGTCTACAAATTGCCCCAGCAGTGTGGCGCACGATGTAGTTTTTTTGTGCAATGCCACTAGATAGTGACGGACCTGAGTGATCTATCCAGTTTTGCAAGATAAGAAGGGGTTGGACAAAACGATAAAAGCCTATTTTTGTTGTAGACTTTCAGTTCACGTTTGGGTCTCGATTATTTAAATGAAAGGCTGCCGTCACCGTCTTAGCGTAACTGATCTTCAACGTCCAAGTCTGGAGATACGATGAAAGTGTAGTTACGGTATGTCTTGGTTTAAAGTCCCCTCCAAGTCCTTCCAGTTTCCAAAAGAGTGTAACAATGTTAAATCGTCTGCATCAGCAAACTTTGTGGAAATCGTGGAAAGCAGATCGTACGTATAAACGTTGAAAAGGAGGAGAATAGAGAATGATCACTACGGAACGCCGCTTTTTAGACGGTGTGGCCTGCATTGCTTGCTGTCACCGGTATTAAAAGTGAAACTTCGGTTTCAGACAAGCTCTATACCATTCTGACCATTTGCTTACCGGCAGAAGCCTCAGCAGCTTGCAGGTAACGTCACGGTGCCAGACAGTGTCATAAGCAGGTGTCAGATTGACAAATAAGACACCGGCCTTTTTCTTATCCTTGAAAGAATCCTCAATGACCTGGGTGAACAGAACGACCTGATCCACGGTTGACATCCCGCGTCAAAACCTAACGTACTCGTTAGGGAGCAATGGATCAACAATTGGTTCGACGCGGGCATAGATAAGCCTTTTGAAAATCTTGTAGGGGACACAGAGCAGAGATATCGGTCGAAAATTCTTTGGGTCGCCCACTGGCTTTATCGGCTTTGGGATTGCGACTACAAGCACTCTTTTTCAGGTCTTGGAAATTTTGAGTCGGCGCATGCTGGAAGAAAGGAAGTCACGTAACCAGTACTTCAAAGCAACTCTAGCATGGATTATGGCCTGGATTATGGATTATGGATTATGGATTAAGCAACTGGGCAGATGAAATTAAGCTGGAATTAGGGCCCGGAGTTTTACCTAGTTTTAAGTGTTGGAAGGAAGCAGTAAATTCTCTCTGTGAGAAAGTGTTACAGAGATATTCACTGGGTCTGGTATTGTGGCCCTCCAAAGGTCAAACATTTCTTGAGAAACAAGTCTAGACGGGGTCAACAGCTTCCTACCTCCCATTTTTGACCTACTGAGATGCAATAGCATCAGCTGAAACGAGACAGTGATGAGAAGAGAGTCGTGACCTACCAGTATAAGGTATCTGAATGGACAAATCACAAATGGAACGCGGAGTACTGTGAAAATGCTTCCAGGCTCCGTGCTTTTGTGCCCCGGACCGGTGCCAGGCCTGTTGGGATGGGCTTACCCCGAGTAGCTTGGGTTAAGCTCAACCGCCTGCGGACTGTTGTTGGGCGATTCCATTCGTCCATGCACAAATGGGGTCTCGCTCCTTCACCGAATTGCGAGTGTGGCGCCTCTGAGCAAACCGCAGACCATGTACTAACAGCGTGCCCTATACATCGGGCACCACATGGAGCACGAGGTCTGACGGTTTTGGATGACGAAACTCGATGCTGGCTTAATAACACCACTGCCAGCATCTGATTCAGGCAGTGCAGCAGTCTGGGGTAGTAAAAGGATAAACCCTCGGCCCCAGTCCTGCTTGTGTCTGACCTGGAGTGGATGCCCTTCAAACGATGACGACGAGTATAAGGTTGTTCAATATACTCCAAAAACTTTTTGACTAGAGTGTGAAAAATCAATGCTCCTAACCACAGCCGTACCTGCTGGGGAGAGCAGGGGGCAATTGCCCCCCAAGTTTCCAAGATTTGGACAAAATTGAAATTTTTCGGGCAGTGACAAGAAAATATTTGGGCAAAACCAGAATTTTTCGGGCAGCAATATGAAAAATTTGGGCAAAGTCAGGAGTTTTAGAGCATTGGCAATGATTAACTGAAAAAATAGTAACCAAATTTAGGTAAAGACTTTTTTTTTTTAGAGAACATCCTGATTTTGGGACAAAAATTGAAAAATATGAGACTGAATTCAAGTGAAAGATCTTTTTTTTAGAGATCACCATGATTTTAGGACAAAATTTGTTCTACGTTCGAGAATCTTAGACCATTTTTTTGTCTTATCCATAATGTACAAGAAAATCATGATTTGGCAAACGTCTCAAAATTTGGGCAAAACTTCATTACTCCCCCAAATTTTTTTGGCTGGTACACCTATACTCTTAACTGTTTCGGACCGTCAATCCTTCGCTTTCTGTTAAGTTTTGCAGGTAAAGCTGTAGCAGCCAAAGTCAAGTCGTCTTCCTGAGGAAACTGCAGGAAAGTTCTACTGAGAGATTCAGGCTCCACATTCCAGCACGGAATATAGCTGTTTCGATAACCGCGTGAGATAGTCTTTTTGACTGCATTCTTGATGATGTTAAAAAATTCCTGGTAAGCCGCATCTACACTAAGTGAATCAGGCGGCCACAAAGTCTTTGCAAATTCTTTCGTCAAAGCAATGTAGTGACTCCATTTGGCCTTGGGGAGTTCCATCGCTTAACAATCATGCTTGGCACTGACAAGGCAAAGCTTGGTGGTGTAATAAGCGAAGGCCGATGTTGTAACCTGGGGAACTTTCCAAAAACACGTCTATCCAGTAAGCAACTGCAAGGACCCACGCCATCGAAAGCTAGATCTGGATTATCGCCAGTGTTACAGAGGCTGGAGTAAAAGCTGGCGGCATCCTTGGCATTGCAATGCATAGGAGGGCAAGACTATCAATCCTTTCCCAGCCAGCAAAGCACTCACCATCCGGACTTTTATTATTGTTTCCCCAATCAATGTAGCGACAGTTGAAATTACCGGCATAGAGATAGGGGTGAGGAACCACTCGGAGTTTCGGGGGCGCAGTTGTGCTGATAAAACTTTGTAGACGTTGATTATATTATAACCATCAACGTCTAAGCACAACCACTCAATCTCCGATGTCGGTGGAGACTGGTCCAAAAATGTATAGCGTAGTCGTTCCTGGACAAACGTGGTAAGAACATGCTTCCTGCTTAAGGTAAAACCAGCTAGTTGAAAGCTTAAAAGTACTAGCTTCTCTGCATTAGTACAGTGGGTCTTCTGTAGTAGGATGACAAGTGCCTCAAACTATAGAGCAAGATAATGAGGAACGTTTATCTTGCTTAGTGTGAGGCCTTCGATATTTAGCTAAAGAATTGTGGGTTTTCAAAACTTGTTGGCAATGTGCTCTGAAAAGAGCATTTTTTCCAGACATTGCCGCGTCCTGAAAAGGACGTTTGCCGATTAACAGATTCTCGCTGAACATTGGGATGGGTAGATACCCTTCTATTTTGCAGGTTTGGTTTCGGTCTGTCTTGTTCAACAGCAAGAATAGATTTATTTACAGCCCAGGCTGCGAGAAAGCACCTGACATCTGGGTCTTAGTCAGCTGTAGCAATAGGTTGCCTAAGAACTGCTTCACACTATGCTTTTTATTGCTTGTTCACGACCAGACATACTCAGCATTTTTGCTACTTGTTTCGATATCCTGCCGGCACTTCTCAGTAAAAATTGTATTGAGTTTATTCTCTTCTAAATAATGACCTAGTAAACTATTTATATTTAATTGTAATGCTGGAATTGCTCTCAAAACAAGTTTAAAGAAAGATTTTTGTCTGGTGGCTCTGTTATAGTGTCCATAAACGAAATATCTTTAGATAATTTTAAATAAATTTTAAAATAATAGTATTGAATGTTACTTTGCTGAAATTTTTTCTTTTTTCATCAAAAGAGTTTTCGACCCCACCCAAAAACAAAAAAAGCGAAACGACCCACAGGTTGAAAACCACTGATCTAAACCAAC
The DNA here is from genome assembly GCA_963680785.1 of Diplosoma virens. Classification (NCBI taxonomy): domain Eukaryota; kingdom Metazoa; phylum Chordata; class Ascidiacea; order Aplousobranchia; family Didemnidae; genus Diplosoma; species Diplosoma virens. Next base: position 37,202,289 of record OY796881.1, on the reverse strand, counting down.
AATGCGTCAGATTTACAACAAAGCTACAAATTTAACCTTTTTCTTGAAATTTGAAAGCCTTGACCTTTTACTTTAAAAAAAGATCATTAGTTAGTCATTAGCTAAATGTAAACAAGAGGTGAATAGGAAGGTCAGCGATAGAAATTAAAATCTTAAGTTTTTTTTAACTTTTGAGAGTTCATAACAATTTCCTTTTGAATCCAAAACGTGAACTATCAAAATTAACAAAAAATTTTTTTCACTTTGGTCGTATCATTTTCCTTAACCGGTTGACTTAGCCAACCTTCCCGGCGCTGCTTACAATCTTATATCACACTTAATGATAGCGATTGCACCTGCTTTCATAAGATTAAAATTACTTTTTAGATGCTGAGTCAACCTGGGGATCAAGCGCAGCAATTATCAACAGACTGGAATGAATCTTTGATCAACATATACACTTATCGCAGACAACACCTTACATGCAGCTTTAGCAACTGACCTTACAATTATATTTACAAATTAAAAAAATTGTTTTAATACGAAGAAGGGAGAGCATAGACACATTTTTTGATGTCATGTTTTATAAGCTGTACGATTTAATCAATATAATTTTAGAAATAAGCAATATTATTATTGGAGATTAAAATATATATTAAAAGTTTTGAGTGGGCTCAACTGACAATTAAATGCGAGCATCTATTTTCAATCGATAGGAATAGACGTCTTCAAACACAAACCAATAATCAAAAGGGTTTAAATTGGTTTGAGTCAACGAAGAGTGAACACTTAATATGATGTTATCCTGCATCAGTCCATATTTAAGTCTGTTTGTGTATTGACAGGAGCTACAAATAAAATTATAATGGATGTATAAAACCGTAAATAAATCGTCGAATCAAAAATTAATGAGTAATCAAAGGACAAAAAAAAATTAATATAAAAAACTTGAATAATTCCGGTGATATTTATTTTAATGGTAAACTGTTGTTTGATGCGTATTCATCCTGACCGGAATTACCGTAACGGGCAATAACAACAAAGAAAGTCCACAACAAAAGGAAGTGCGATCGCGCTAAGTAATTACCAGTGCCTATTACTACCGAGCAGCTTTTTTTCTACAACTTCGCATTCATATAAAAGCAAAATCTAGCACATCACGCGCCAGAAATCAACACGAATGAACAAAAGTAGAAAGAGCAAATAATATCGACAGCATTGCTAGTATTTGTTATAGCAATTGCTATCTTTATTGTTTATAGCAATTTATTAGCCGTGAAAAGATTCTGAGTATAAAATTAATTTGTTTCATGTTGTTTCAGAAAAAAACAAACTTATTTATTAAACAGATATTTTGTTGTAACAAAGGTTAAGAGGAAAAAGTAAAGAAAAGCCATGTACAGGTAAATTAACTAATTTATTCGCTGAAATAAGTTTTAATTCAAAATAAAGTGTTTTTTTAAAAAAAAAAAGAAAAATTCATCTACTTTATACAAGAGCTTTCACTGAGTTTTTAAGCGACAGCGAATAACGACTAATAAATTAAAAATATAAACATGCTTCGATCAAGACTGATCATTACTATTACATGGTATTTAGGAAAGCCTTGTACTTAAAGCAACCACCAAGACTTTAGCAAAGCATTACCCCAACCTATTTATAGATAACATGATTTTAAAGTTCGTTTTGATTAAAGAAAGCTACGGCAGAAGAGCGAGGGTTTGGAGTTTAAAGCGATATTTTCTGACACAAATAATTTCCTAAATCAAACAAATTTTTAATTGACGTAAATTGTTCATAACAAAAAGAAAATTCCCATTTAAATTATCTCGAAAACTTTGAACCATTTTGTATTTCGTGGCACGTTTTTCTTTGCAACAGAAACGCAACCGTGCAGTGTAGTGTGAATATATTCGACATCGAGATTGCTTTGTTTAAAAATACTCATATCATTGCACTTATCGTACAAAATATAATATGAAAACGAAAAACTTATTAAATTTCGAATTGAAACGAGCCAAAACAAAGTTATTTTTCTCCTTGTAATAATAATAGGAGTATTCTTGACGAGACAACATAATTTAATAAAATGATTTAATATGTAGAACCGCGACATTCAGCAATCCTTCGTAATTTCAAAGTTTTATTTTTGTAAATGCTTTTAAGGAAAAACGCATCAAATCCTGATTCATTATATGGAATTGATCTGACAGCCGGCGGCAAGTTTTAGATAAAAAATATGAAGTCTTAAATGTAGGTCACGTTGGAGAGAATCAATCATAGATCAGAAAACACGTTGTTCGTAAGATTGTTATCGAATTTATAATGCAACAATGGATGAACAAAACTGGCATTGTCTATAAATATATAAAATTGGTGATTCGAATATGAAATCATGTTTCAGCAGAATTGCTTTTTTGTTATAAAAATAACTAATTGCTTTAAAATTGCTTCTTGACAGGTTATACAACAATGGACTTCTTTTTATCACAATATCAATCATTCTGATTTCATCAAGTCAAGGTAGGCAATTGGCGATGATTTACACTCGAGTCTATTTTTTCATAAAACGTCATTGACAGGACAACAAGCACCTTGCCGCGACCAACATCATGCCTGCCCTTCCTATAAACAGTACTGCCGCAATCCCATCGTAAGAAACGGATGCCGACTCACGTGCGGACAATGTCAGCCTGGTAAGGGATGCTAGCGAAAAAGCAAACTTTTGTGCAATTTCGATTTGCGACTCGAAGTAAATCATCATTTCGTTGTGAATGAAATGTCAACATTTCAACACCAATTAAGGTAATCGCGAGAGAAAGAGCCATGCATTGTTGCTTTATTACACAGATGTAATAAGCGCAAATTTGATTAATTCTTTTTTGCAATTCGCACAAGAGTAATTCTCTTGGACGGTGTACAATAATTAGAACCTTTTTACATAATGTAGTTTCTTAAACGCAGATCAGTGCTCAGTGAACAACGGAGGCTGCAGCCACCTTTGCCGATGGACCGGAACCAAAACAAAGTGTAGCTGCTTTCCTGGATTCCGCTTGTCTGCTGACAACCACACTTGCGAAGGTTGGTTTTTCTTTTTTATTATGTATCAAAAAAGCTGACTGCAACATTGTCTGGCAATAGAGCAGCAGGCAACAATTCACAATCATTTACTGAATGACATCATCAACTACTTTTTGAATCGCTACACTGTATTTTTAAAAGTTTTATAAGTTTTAGTCGTTTCACAAATATCAAAGTTGCACTTGATATTTTCAGATATTGACGAATGTGCGGAAGGTGCCAATCCCTGTCCGCTCGGAACATCGTCACATTGCGTAAACACCTTTGGATCTTATTCCTGCAAGGAAAACACCTGCTCCAGAACTCAAGGACTAATTAATTACTACCGCAGCGGGGAATGCTGTTCAGTCACAAACGGTAAAAAATTGTGGTTTTAGCGAAGTGTAAACATAACCATGTAAACAAAAATTTTGTTCAGATTCTTCTGGCATCACCAAGGCGATGGAAGATGCTTCGTTTGGCAGGGACCGTGCCCCTCGTGTCCGAGTGTATGGTGGAAAAACTGCTGTGTATTCGGCCTGGCCCTGGCAGGTAAATTTTTAATATCTAATTTGGCTATGGGACAAAAACTAAAGAAACCGATATAATACACAGGCACAGATCATCTATCAAGGATATCATCATTGCGGTGCATCATTGATCGCCAACCAGTGGTTGGTAGGGGCCGCCCACTGCTTCGAGTGAGTCTCACAATGCCAACACTTATAAGGACTGAAATTAATCTGCTTTGTTTTTTCAGAAGCCATTCATTCCAACAAATGCTTGTCTACTTGGGCCAAGTTCGAGGGGCACACAACAGCTTTATCGATCACACGCTGAGGGTGTTACGATCCATATCAAACGTAAGTTTTTGATCTTTCACTCACCAAAGCAAACAACATAGACTACGGTAACATGTTTGAATAATTTATTTTAGTTTTTAGTGTTGAGAAAATTATGACAATAACTTCAAATTGTCATTAATAATAATGAATCTGACCGAAACTTGATTAAAATATAGCTACGTCAAGTAAAACTGATGCAATTAACTCTGAAATGATTTTGATAGGTTCTTCTGCCACCAACATCAACAGGACACATTGACGACATCGCATTAATCGAGCTTTCAACACCTGTCACGTTCAATGACGTTATCCGGCCAATATGTATGCCGAGTGGCGAAAAACCAAAAGCAACAACAAAGTGTTGGGCTACTGGGTTTGGTCATACAGGTGAGTCGACATGCAATAACCGGAGTTTAATCGGTCAACGCTAATTCTAACAGTCATCGATAAAGCTTTTTTACGGGTTCGTTAAGACTCAAGATCGACCCGAGTAAGAATCACTTTTTACTCTTAACCTCTTCAAACGAAATAATTACCCTGACTTCGAGTGACATCGATCATGTTTACAACTTCGTGCAGTTTTTAAAAGTTAATCGAAACAATCGTGAATGTAAAAGCTTGATTAACAAACGGATGCACGACATTGTTGACAACATGGTTAACATATCGAACTTGACGCAGAATCAAGTCGCGGCTCGGCGTCGAAAATGCTCCGAGAAGTAGATGTTCCGATCGTAGATCACACGACTTGCGAGCAAGCTTATCGCGGATTGTTCGACATTAATAAAAACAAAATGATGTGTGCCGGTTATCCCGAAGGAAAAAAAGACACGTGTGTGGGTGAGTTGGAGATTTCGCATTAATGTTCGACATGAATTATCACTAAACAACACATCACGATTGAAAATCAAATTTACTTAAAATATTAAATTATTTTCTTTGGTAATTTAGGGGATTCTGGAGGGCCGTTGGCTTGTCAGCGAGAGGATTCTTGCCAATGGTATCTGAGCGGAGTCACGTCGTTCGGTAAGGGATGCGCTACACCTGGATTTTACGGAGTTTATACGAATGTTGTCAACTATGAAGTGTGGGTTCGCAACCATCTTAAGCGAAGGAACGCTACCGGATTGTGTAAGTTAAAATATGAATTTGATACTTAGAATCTTGATAGTGACGTAATAAATAGAATATTGGATTTGTGATAATTTGATTTACATGAAACGCAGTTTGAAATTTTCCTTCAGGCAATAAAATTAAACTCAACACTTCATGACGTTTGATATCTTTCAATGACCCGGATAAAAAATATTTACGTAGAATTTACGTCAGAAACGCAGGATTAACCTATTAGTTTGTTCAATATGGTGATTGTGCAACTGTGTTGAAAACCAGCTTGTAATGCGGTTTACATTGCAATTCAATTTCTATTTTTGTTGAAACAGGCGAGAAGTTTATGCATCCTTGCAGGGGATTTGTAAACGTGGACAGCGACTGCTACAATAAACTCGACCGCTGTGCTAGCTTCCCCCATTATATGAACACTAATTGCCAGTTGGCGTGTTGTCAATTAAAGAACAATGGTAAGTTATATGAAAACATGCCGTGTGAACTGAAATCATTAATACTTTAAGATAGAACAAGACACGTCGATTGACGCATTTAAACGTAATAAACTAGCAGAAAAACACTTTCATTTACGGCACTTTTGTACAGCAGTCTTTAATTGAATTTGAAAGTGTTAAATTGCCCAGTACTTTCACTAATCGGTTTGATACAGAATTTTAGTAATCACAAAATTTGTTAGTTTTTCCTTGAAAACGTCGAGTCCCAAATATCAATCAATCAAGATTTTATTTTTTTGTCCATTACACAGCATATACTCATATTAAAATGTACGATACAACTTGTATTAGTTAATTGCTTGATGTCGAATAATCTAAAAATAAATTTTCAAAGTAACCGTCGTTTGCTTCTTCATAAGAAACCTTAGTTTTTCCCGTCAATTCAGGCTTTTGTCCTTTAAAAAATGAAAAATTTAGACTTAAATGCTATCACGTTTTTTGAGCATAACTAATTCAAAAAACAAAATTAAAGCAAACAAACAGCTGTTGCAATTTGTTTTACATAAATTAAGATTTTTTTAATTTAAATTTATATTCTGATTATTTAAAAAATGGCGACGTTTTTTGACTTCTTAAATATAATTTTTTAAGCAAGTTGGGTTGTTTAAAAGCCGAAAAAGAAAATATAATTCTAAAAAAAATCTTTTAAAAGAATTAGTGAAATTTCACTAAATTTATTGCGTAAACGTTAAAACTACGTAATATCAGTTAAGACCAATAAAAAAGATTGTCCGTGATTAAAGCTCCTATGCCTGGTTCAAAAGCAGACACAATAATAACAAAACATAATTTATCAACAAAAGTTTAAGAACTCTTTTTCCTTTAGTTTAGTTTAACTATATTAAAGTAATTAATTTTAAATAAAAAAAGAAATTAAACACACCTAAAAAAGTTGTTTTATTTTTACTTATTTTTATTCACACAACAGTTTGAAAATCTTTTACTTTTTTTATTAGTTCGCGACTAATTTAAATTTTTGTAATTTGACTCTAAAAGATTAAAAGCTTTTGTTTTGGTTGTTGACAATACACAAGATAATGAAAATTGAAGTTTTAATTAATCCAAATTGTAAATTACAACTAAAATTAGCAACAAGAAGAGGTTTCTCAAGTTTGCTTAATCATTTTTAGAAATATCCAATTGCTACGACGATGCGGATTCTGTCAAGATGTGCAAAATTCTCAAAAACCAATGCAACTCACCGAGAATCGGAGCGCATTTGAAAACAAAATGTAGAAAGACTTGTAAAGTCTGCTGATGGCAAAAACTCTGCAAAGCCATGTTGCTTTGTGCGGAAAACAATCGTTAATTAGATTCCAAAAAGTTCACATTCCAATTGAGATTTAAGTTATTGCATTAGTATTACTGTTTTTGTTTATTTATTTTAAGATTTTTTTATTTATACTTCTTTTTATCGTACTTTTGTATTGTTTTGTGCAGCACGATGCGATATTAAATCGGTCAGTTTCACTATGTTTTTGTTCCTTATTTACAAAGCTCTTGTTTTTTTGAACAATAGCCACGAGTGCTAAATTTTTCCGTGAGTAACTCTCAATAAATGTTTATTGTGTTGTTCGTTTCTTAATTTAAAGTGCAAAATACAGTACTTTGGTGTACACCCTATTGTTAGCATTGCCAGCGGCAAATAAGAATAAAGCGATGGCAAGAGCACTCACAACCAGCTTAGAAGCAGATTTAACGCCAAACAATAGACTTTGCTTTTTTACTTAAAGTTGCTATAGGCAAGTGGTTCTCAAACTTTTCTGCACATCGACCCCAATTCAAGTAAAAAATTTTCTATAGACCTCAATACCATTCTTAACTAATGTATTGTATTATTAAAGAGAAGACCTTTTTTTCAGTCTTCCCTTTTTTGCAACCGTGTTTTGTTCTATTAGATATGTAGAGAAACGATTGAGGACCAAAAAAGTCTTCACATTAATGATCTTAAATTTTTTAGTCTAATAACTTTGCAAATAAGGTACCGTTTCTTTCTTGCTGCAGTATACCCATTAATCTTTTATCGACCCCCATTCAACCCCTTTTATCGCCTTTTTGGATGTTCCAATCGATCGCTTTGAGAATCACTGCTATCGGCCAACGATGAATAGGCGAAAACTGAATTAATCAAAGTTCATTTTTGTGATACCAAAACACTATCAAACTAAAATATTACACTTTAAAAATTTTTTCGTAGGGATCAGATAAGATAGAAAGAATTGATAAAGAGGGGTCCTCGGAAGCTACGAAGGGATTACGAAGATTATCCTATAAAGCATATTCTAGTTTTTATTATATTATTGGCTAATCGAAAATTAGAAAAAAATTAAAAAACACGAAATAAATAGAAAAAACAATACCAAGGGTGTCTAAGCTATAGCTTGTTGTCAATATAGGGACTGCAAAAATGATTGGCATTTACTTTTTAATTGAAAAGTTTTACATTTTGCTAAATCATTTCCAGCGATACATCAATCTTAAGAAAAAGATTAATGGTTTGGGCGCGACAAATAGAAAAAATTATTACTTTTTGTCATACAATATTTCTAATTATTTTAAAAAGTTAATTTTAGTTTTACAGAAAAAATATTAATACGAACAATTTTCGAATTAATTGACACAAACTACAGAAAAACAAATAGCCTAAAAACAAACTCAACACAGCAAAATTTCTTATTAATTAATAATAAAAACACTAATAATTAAAAATACATAAAAACACTAAAAATTATTTTTAATTAACTCTTTGATGTTTTTTTAATAATTCATGTTACAAATAGTAGAAAAATTTTAATACTAAGAACTAGAAATGTAAAAACTAAAAATTTGATTGCTTATCTTTATACAGTATGAAAGCTGTGATCATATACTGTTGTGACTAGAAACACCAGTTTTCAAGACGGAGGAGGAAATAATAAGACAAAATCAACACCACGTGAATGAAATTTGGCTAACAAATTTTTGGTCAGATAGTTTGAAATAATATTTGAAATAAACACAAAATAAAATAATTTTTAATAAGGATGAACCCGCCTTATTTACCAATTATGAAATAAAACATAACAATATGATTTATCCAACTGCTGCGATGTTGTTTTTTATCCATAAACCTACCAATAGTCGTAACCTAAGGTTTTTATAAAGCAAATAAATTTTTCAATTAGTATTATTACTATCGATAAAACTATCCTTCCAAAAATTGAAAAACTCGATTTTACGGTTAGTCCTACCTGGTGTTGCGCAATAGCTGTATGTTCAATTTTTTCAAGTTTTGTTCACGTGACGTTGTTTTTGTCCGTTTTTTTTTGTCCGTTTCAGAAACTGAGTTGTTTTCAGAGACTACAGTTGGCCTTTATGGTTTAACTTGTTTTTTTCAACACCAATAATTTGCTTTTTATTTAAAAACTTACACCTATAGAGAAAAACACATTTTTATTTTAAAAATATTAATTTTGTTCGCCGTGACAAAAAGAGTTTTAGTGAATATTATACAAATAATTTTCGGTCGAAATTCGAATAATCCAGGAATCGAACCAACTTTTTTTTCGTGAACCTTATAAGTTCTCAAACTTTCCTTTACGTCAACCCCCAATTTAAATATGAAATTTTGTATCGACCCCGTAGTCTAGCTTAACAGTTGCCAATATAGGGAAAACAATAGGATTCGGTCAAAATAAATTTTATTAATAGAGACTTTACTACAAACGTATTATAAAAAATACATAATCCGAGAATATCCTTAAAACTGCAATAGTAAGCGTAACATAAAATAAAACTACCAATGCAGAACATCATTATCCCCGCTATTAATTAATCTCATTATGCAAAGGTACATGAGATTATGTCTGATTAACAAAAATTTTAAATTGGAAGTTTTAGGGCTCCAATAGACCTACCAAGCCATTGACTATTCAGTAATTACCATTCAATGACTGCAGGCTAATATCGACCATTTTAAAATCACTAGTATATTTGATAACTTGGTCTCACTCCTCTTCAATATTACCGTATATTTCATATTTTAGGATTGCCATATTTGAATAAGTGGAACTCCGGACAGAGATAGGCGTACTAGCCAAAAAACGGTTTGGACGAGCAGGCAAAATAAAATTGTCTGTGATTCTTGAATGAAGAAAAAAAAGTCTTTACTTAGATACAGACTCGGATTTTTCGACTTTTGTGCCAAAATCATGGTGTTCTCTAAAAAAAAGAAGTTTTTAACCAACCGAAAACAACAAACATACAAGTTTCATGTCCTTATCATGTCATTTCAAAATCTTATTCTAAACCTGTAAAATTCCGGACGATATGGCAATCCTATCATATTTACACCCATCAACTTTTTCAAAGAGAAAGTGCACAAATGTCTATTTAGAGCAGACCATTGGCTTTCAACCTTTTTCACACAGGTTTCACTTTAGTCTACAAAAATTTTCAAACCCCATCAAAACAACTATTGTGATAAGAAATATTTTATTTTTGCCTTGTCACTACAACGCGTATGTGAATTACAAGCACACATACTGGACTCAGCTAAAAAACTATTAGGCAAAAACTATCATGAGACTATGACCTGATAAAACTTTAATTCAGCGAATAATTTAAATAAGAACAATAAAAATTTGGTTAGAAGATAATAACAACTGTAATAAATTATTAACAATTTCTAAATAAAGAACCAGGCAACCAGCTGTGAATTTTAAGAAGCAAGAAATAAGCAAAAAATAATATGAAAAACACAATTGCATTTAAAGATTTCTTTCAATTAAAAACAAATCTGACTCAAACTTTCCTCTACAATACCAAAAACAAATCAAACTTGAAAGATTGATAGTTATATGGCAAGCAAAAAATTACTATAGAAAGATGAGTAGGAAATCACTTTTAACTCTGCCAATGCTTTAATGAATATAAACAAAATCATTTTTGGCTTGTAATATATTCAATCGATTGAGAAAATACACACAGGGCCCAGGGGTAATTTGACCTCTCACCATAAAAAAAAATTTCGATTTTGGACCTCTTACCATTAGCCTCGATTTTGGTCATACACATTAAAGCAGTGGCAGAATTAGAAGTGATTCTCTACTCATCTTTCTGTCGTAAATCAAACTTCATTCCAAAGAAATGTTCAAGCACAGTTTGTCAACAATCTGTTTCATACCGTAGTCCAGCTTATTGGAATGGCACTGCAGAAACCGCTGCAGACTTTAGCGCAACTTTACCCCAGTGGACGTTCAACCTACGACAATCCACTGCAAACTATTAGACGTAGATTAAACACGGCTGCAACCTGCCAATAAACACGAAGAACGAACCCCGGACCCTGGTGCTCACGCTTGTAAGTTTATTGCATGAAGGCCACGGCCGGATTGTATAAAGGCGATTTCAAATGTTTAGTCCAATTTTTTGAGTTCATGAAAGCTGGTGACAACGCAACCATTTGTCGCTGCAACGAATTTGAACAGACTCAATCGAAATCGACGATAAAGTAAATCGCCAATGAAGCGTATAATTTAAATATAAAGGCGATATAAATCAGTAGAAAAGGGTGGCGTTATTTAGACCTAACAGGCATTTCTTTTAACTTTAAAATTATAAAACAAAGGGTTTGATTTTTTTCTGTTAACGTTTATAAATATCTTTTAATAAATTAGAATCATTTTTATCTGTAATGTCAAATTTCTGAACATGATACTGACGTAGCTTATATGTTTTTGGTAAGGAATTTAAAAAAAAGCAACCAAAATATTGTCCGAACAGAAGTTTACTTTCACAACACAAAAGATATTAAGACTGTTTAAACAGATAAAAAAAAGTCTTTTTTTGATACAAATTTTGTTTGTCCACGTACTTTAAAACAGTCAATAAATCAATTGGAATCTAATCATCCTTGCTTTCTATCTTTGCGGTTTAATCGGAATTCTTTTTTTTTTAGCTGCTGTCTACTGTTTCAAATAACAACTACCGTAAAATGGGGTAACAAATACCAACGGGGGTGACTAATACCACTGGTCAAAAAATGATTTTCTCGACTTTTAAAGTTAAAATCAAGCTATATTTTATTTTCAAATCTAAAAAACATAGATTATTTTTTGACCAGTGGTATTAGTCACCCCCGTTGGTATTTGTCACCCCGTTTTACGGTATTTAAAACTGAATATAAATTCTAATGCTGTTGCTAATGCTAATAATTTTGTTATTTTGATATTTTGCTAGTTTTGTGAAATTTTATTATATTATTTTTTGTTCATGAATTTATTAGAAAAACGTGTTTTTTTTTACTTTAAGACTGATCAATTTTATTTGTACATTTTTATTTATTTGATCTCTATATTTATCCTCCTAACTTCCAAGAAAGCGACGGAGGCCCTAATACATAGGGCAAGCAATTAACCCAACCTGCTTCGTGCAAAACATTGTTGTCCGGTTGAAATTCTTTATTTTTAAGTTTTTTATAAAGTTATGACTGAAATTGGAACATCTTGCCAAGACCGCCAAGCAGGAGAAATTGCCATAAAGTGTCTTTCCCAAGGACACAACAGGCGCGAGTAGGTTTTGAACCGAGACCATGTGGGTCATAATCAAGGCGCTCTTAACCAATCGATCACGTAACTTATAATCGGTATTTTATGCATACATTTTAACAAATATTTACATAGTCGTACCTGCCGGGGGGCATGGGAGGCAATTGCCCCCCAATTTCTAAGATTTGGACAAAAATAAAATTTTTTAGGCAGTGACAAGAAAATATTTGGGCAAAACCAGAATTTTTCGGGCAGCGATATGAAAAATTTGGGCAAAGTCAGAAATTTTAGGGCAGTGCAATAATCAACTGCAAAAAATAGTTACCAAATTTAGGTGAAGACCTTTTTGTTTTTAGAGATCACCATGGTATTAGGACAAAATTTCTTCTTGGATCGAGAATCTCAGACAATTTTTTTGTCCTATCCGTAATGTGCTAGAAAATCATGATTTGGGAAAAACTTCATTGCCCCCCAAAATTTTTTTGCCTAGTACGCCTAGGAATATTTATATATTAAAAATTTGATCAACTTCGATTGGACAATATAGTCCTTTATGTTATTTATCACAATTGTAAATTGTTTGCTTCACCTATTAATTCTCCCATAAGTCCTTTGATTTATACATATTTTTTGTAAAGATGCATCGTGAAAAAAGTTTCCCGATCTGGTGATATTTCTTTTTATGAGTGGTTTTTTTTATACTCACCTTGCTCATTTCAGTTACATTTCCATCTTCGATTAGCTGTGCCACCCATCATCATTACGCAGACTAGTTATGCACTGGTCAACAATCTTAATTTGTTTTTCTTTCTACTTTTTTCTCCCACTTCTTATACTTCATTTGATTAAGGTATTGCGGCCATGTTTACAACTACCATATTGTTTCTGGAGTCTTGTAATTATTTTCTGCATGTTTTAACGTTAGACGTTGTACTGTTTCTGTCTTTTCTTGATCTTTATTATTTATCAAGTATTTATGATTTTTTTGTGTCACTTATTTATTTAATAGTGATTGAGAATAAAAATAATGAATTGTGACGATGAGGAACAAACTTTTTTTATTAAGTGCATTTGCATTTCCACTCGATCAGAAACAAAGTGATTAGGCAGGCTGAAAATTGTTCCGCTTAGAGTTTTCAAGATAGTGGGTGTGGAAAATCTATACTATATAAAAATTTGACCATCTTAAGGCAGAGCTCTTAAAGGTTGTTACGACGAAAGCATTACGAAGTCATTGTTGGTAATTCAAAAACAGAATCAGGTTTTACTCTTATTAGGTAAAAAGACTCAAAATTTCTCGGAAATAACAATCATTTATTTCAACCTATTATTTCAAAACACGAAAAAAATGTTTTCGAAAAAGACTAATCGAGTTTAACTGACTCATCGACGTGACCTTTTATTCGTGTCGAGATTTCTGTGATTACGTAAAAGTTATGATACGTATAAACGTAGGCCTACCACCCGTATTTTGGTTAAATTTGCTTGTTCTTTGTCTCTTAATTTAAACATAAAACATTTCCTAGAATTCTTACCTAGATTTGCTTTAACAAATTGCTCATGTTATGAAATTGAACAGTTTGTTAGTAAAACACCGTGCAAGAGCATAACTAAAACGGGTTTGGTTGGTAATGCATCTACTAATTGATGATCTGTTATCAAGGAACTAATTGAAACTTAGGCATGCAATTTACTATGCATAACATTGCATGTACGTAGAACTAAAACGAAGAGCACGGCAGATAATTTGGATAAAAAAAGCTTTCATCACTATAAGTCAGTGAAGTTCATGAATTAAGTTAATTTTTTACTTTCATGGCCAAATAACTTTTCTCTTATAGGCTATTTGGTTTAGATATTGAATTACAGGCATGTTAATGCTCTTATGGCAGTCAATTGATTAAACGCAAAACTTTGTCTTGATAACAAGACTTCGTTAAAAAGTTTCAGTGGTCGATCAGAAACAAAAAAGCTTGCCGAGATCAAACCTTAATACGGAAAAAATTTTGAAAAAGCTTTACAAGCTATCAACTGATGAGCAACACTGTCGATTCCAAACACTTTCAAAACTTGAAAATGTGATTTATTTAAATTCTCCGTCATAACAATTTAACGTACCACTCAAATTCGCTGAAGATAATTTTTATCTATAAATTTTCTTAAGAAAAACTCAAGAAACTTATTATAACATCAAAAACGATAAATAAATTCATCGAAAATACAACAGTTAGAATTCTAGAACTTTACTGTGTAAACTAAGGTTTAGATCGATACTTCAAAAAACTTGACTAAAGTACGATATTGCAGCTTGGCATTGCAACTATATACACGGCAGCAGGTGAATTTGGTTGATCGAGTTGAAACAAAAAGATTTGAGCAGTGAATTAACACCAAGATACGCTATAAAAGGTTACAAGATACTGATTTTTTTCGGGATTAATTACGCAAATACTTCGAGAAAGATACGTAGAATATTGACGTCAGCAATAACACATGCTAATATCTCGGTTCGCATTCGAACAGAAAAGACGAAAATTAAGTGCACGTTATATCATGGTTCATTCACTGTGATCGAAAAATCACAAAAGTGCATCATAATTTGCATATCAGCCAAAACCACTTCAAGATGTCCGCGATCAACACAAGATTAACAAGTCGTGTCGAAAAAAAACAATAAAAAAATTGTAGATTAAATCGACATGAATAAAGTCACCGCATAAACAACCACATAAATGTCAAAGCAAAAATAAGTTGTTGCCACTGTTTTCTTTTAGGTTTTTATTCGATTACTTCCACGTTGCAAACTAACTGCATAGAAACTAATATTTTAACTACCTATCAACAAAAAAAATAATTTTCGAAATTTCAAGCTTAAGCAGCATTCACGTCGGATAACTTCTTAATTCTTCTGGTCCAAAAATTTTCTTGATTTTACCACATGTAACATTGCTACTAAACAATTTGAAAGACAGAAATCATTATACCTTGTCAGGACGTGAATGTGATTGCTGGGTGTGCTGTTCATTCAGCAATGCGATATTTTTGTAGTGAATCATAATCACAAATCAAAATCAAGCGATTCGAGATACAAATTTTTCACAAGCAAAATACGTGCGAAAAGTGTTTATATTGAAACATTAAGATTCGTGGCTCTTATGAAAAGTGTTTGTATTAAAACATTAAGAATCGTGGCTCTTATGAATGCATCGTGAACCAAAAATTGCGGCATTGTCCATTGCGCGCTGAAACCAAACAGCTTGATCATGGCTTCGAGTTTTACACTCTCATCAGAGACGACCAACTGCTCTTTAGTTTTGTTTGCAGAGCTAAGTTTACATCAGTTATTTCTCTGCTTAAATGACCAGCTCTACGAACAAAAGCCAGAGCAAACTGACTAATGCGGGTTTAAAACTCGAGGCCATGATTTGGAAGTCCGCTACGATTCAGCGTGCGTGATGCACAATATTGCAAATGACACTCTCAATAGTGTTGTCTGTCCACAATTCATATTAAAAAATATTCTTTTAAAACGATGGACTTAAATTAAAGTTGTACGAATAGCATCCCGAAAATAGAATTTGACGAATTAACGTCCACAAATTGCACTTCATTGCATGGGAAAGCGAGTTTTAACCAAGCAACGACCTTCTTGCCACAGTCTCACACGGACGACACGTATGTAATATGTTCTTTTGAAGTTGGCGGCGTCGGTTGACGATGGGGCATTAACGGGGTTTTCTTCTGGGGCTTTGAAGATTGACTTGGGGGCTTAGGAGGTTGAGCAGACGAACTGCGTTTGCGATCCCAACCACTACCAAGTGATGACAAACTAGAAGACGATCCGGAAGGAAAAGAGTCGTCGTAAGAGGTAGGCACAGAGATGTCGGATGTGGAGCGGACATGCTTGAGCTTACTTCTGTTGAAGCCGAAGAGCGTGGCAGCACGCGATGAGCTGATGAAGGGAGTGCCTACAAGGAAGGAAGTTAGAATCGCTTCTACCACTTCGACGATCCCTGACTGCTCTCTGCTTCTGCTGTTTCTCTTGGCTTCGATGTAGGAAGATTCCTTCCATCACTAACTCAATTAAAGTCAATCGTTGGAAACATATCGGAAATTTCTAAATGCTTCTCTTTTTCAAGATGCTCTGACGTATTCTCGACATTATGAACGACATTACATTGGTGTCTCTGTTTTTATCACGTTCTTGAAAATTTTCTAATTTTCGTTTTCGAGATTGTTAGTTAGGAAAAATACAAAAGATTAATTAAGTATGTGGCACCTATTTCTTTTTTTTTAAGTTAAGTTTCGAATAAATCAATTAGTGAAACTACAATCTTCTTAGAATAGCTCCCTGCAACTACAAGTTTAAAAAGTTAAAACGACAAGCGCCTTTTAAATATTACAAGTCTAAGTAATCGTCGACAGCGAACTAAAGGTTTCAAACCTTATGCAATCGCGAGTCGACGCCTTGTTGCAAAGCAAATAATTTGCGTGTGGTGCGCGAGAGACGGAAAAGGAGGATCTGACACTTGGCGGCGACCAAACCTGGGCTGGCCGCATTGCACGCGACCACAAAACAGTAAAGACCAAAAATAAATCAAAGACGGAAGGAAAAAAGTGAAGCGTTAAAAAAACCCTTCGGCATCCGTTTCATAAACATAATAACACGCTTATATTTATACTACGCCACGTATCTAGTAAGATGGTTCGACATTTTTGCGCCTGTGAATCACATTTCAAATTTTTATGAAAACCAGTGCCATTCATCAACCGTAGCAACCATACTGCGTCACGTGCCACAAATCGAACGAAACAAGTGTGACGTCAATGCATAATTTAAAATTCGGAAAACAGTAAAAAAGACCTGTGAGGTCATGACCGGAGGAGTTGTGTTCATATATACGGCTCCGGCTTCAGACCGCAAAAAAAATCAATCGGACCCAGGTACACGTTTTGGGAAAAAAGACAAAAGGGTTAGGGGGCAAAGTTTTAAAGAGCTTATGCAAACAGCGCCAGCTTTCAAAAGACTTGCTTTCCGTAACTTTCCTAACAAAGAATTAAAACGAGCATTTAATCTATCCGCGAAAAACCGTGACACGTAAAATACTCAATTTTATACGTTTTTAAACTGATTCTAATAGACAACTGAATCTTTATTAATTATCTTCTTTACCACACAAACTCGGTATTGCTTTAAAAAAATTTAACTGAACTGCTGAATCTGTGAAATATTAAGAGTTTTCTTATTACAACTTACGCTAAAACCACTAAAGCAACATCACAATTGAAAATGCTTTCTGAAAATGCTTCCGGCCCGAATCTGCTTCTTGAACTCATTAAAGCCGTGAAGAAATCCTCGATTTTTATGAAATCCTACATGCAGTAAGAAAATTCTATCTCTTTGGTCAGTAGTCTGGCTGCAGTGAAACAGGTCACTCACCTACGGTGGTTTTCTGGCTTGAATCTGTAACGCACGAGTAAGGAAAATACCCGGGCATCTGGGACATTGCTTCAGCTTCTTTTGGAGTAAAAGAATGATGAAAATACATCCCGCTATCGTTGAGAACTTCTTTCAGATCTTCCTCGATCTCTTCACGGAGTTCGATCCGCAACGACCTCACCTTTTGAAAAAAAACACGATGACCCAATGAAGCAAACTACTTGAATGGAAAATTTCCAAAGCGCAGCTCAATGAAAGAGGGCAAAGCGCCACCTACCTGCTTCATTAAGTAATAAATTTCATCGAACGTTATGGACTCGAATTGAAATACGGAAAGAGGAGCGCCTCCACTAAGATGCGACCACGCCATCCAGCGGAGATAGCAAGAAGACCAAAAAGTCAAGTTCATCACAGATGTTTGCACAGAGAGAACGTCACAAGCTAAAAACAAACGAATATTTTAGTTAAGGCTTCTTTTCAATTTCTTTTAAAATCTTACGCATATGATTAAAAAAATCATTCCGTAGCAATTGCGACATCGAAATGCGACGGGTGTTTAGTGATTTGGTGTCGTTATTGAACACTGAAAGTGGTGATTCATCGATACTTTTCTTTTTTCTACGGAAAGACAAATGATTTCCCCTTTTTTTGTTCATTCCGATGGAGTTTTCCGCTCCCTGTGTATTATCAGATATAGTTCTAGAAGCTTTGAAAGTCTTGGACTCGTTCATCTCGTCGCAAACATCGAGCGTGCCGCCATCTGGCTTGACGAGATCTTCTCGAGCGGACGAAGAGGCCGCATCGGTAGAACCTTTCGATGCGCTTATGGAATGATTAAGTGGAGGAGAGTTTTGGGACAGAAGATCCAACAAAAACTTCTTTTCGGCAAACCTGCGACACATATCTTCTAAAACGTGTCAGTGGAAGAGGTAACGATGCACTTACTTGTAGAGAGGGTTGTTGAAGAGCTTCATCGTGTTTTCATCAAATTGCAAACTCCAATCCCAGATTGAAATGAAGCCTTGAGTGGACTGGCACTAGAGAAAAAAAAGTTGATAACACTGTTCAACAGAAAAATTTTTTTTATATAGCTCAGGTTTTTTTGCTGGCCTTGACTATATTTTGGGAGCTGAATTCAAATCTGTATTTATTTAGTTTTTCTCTATCACGTCAGGTTTTTGAGTTAAACAATACGGGTTATGACAAAAACATAATTTTTGCTTATCGTTAAAGTTGAATAATTAAATTTGAAAAATATGATAACCCAAGTAAAAAGTTCACGGCCATTTACAAAACAATACACGCTTTGCATTGCAATGATATTTTGTTTTACTCTGTTTCTGCAACAACAATATTCTACGATCATAGTAGCATTGCTTTTTCCTTCGCAGCGTTTTTCCACAACTGCAGGGTTCTGCAAAATCTTTAACAGTGTTCATCATTCACAGTACCAAAATTATCTGGAAGAATGCAAGGTGTGAATGCAAGAAATGCAACTTTAAACTCATTCTACTACGAACAGATCTAAAAGCTTTTATCATATTCCCCACAATTTCGATTTAATTTTTAGCTTTATGGTTTCCAAGAAACCTTTCTGCAACTAACTTAAATGTGTTTCAAATTTTCAATTCTTTTGGACTAGGATGTTTGGGAAAATTTTTTATCAGCAAAAAGTTTTCGTATTTCTGTACCAATAAAAATGCAAGCACTCAGTTAAGCATCACTTTTGTAAGATTCAAACTTTTCTAAATTAAAAAATACAGTTTATGAATTGCCACAAATCTTTAAAGAAAATTTGGGTACTGAAGAGTGTTAAACAACAGCTTCATTGTCTCATAAGTTTCTTTTAGTTGTACTGAATGTGCTACAGATATGGATAAGTGAGTATTACCATTATGCAAAAGCACTGCCTTTAGACTTGCTTTGCTCAAATTAATAATCTCCAATCATCACACTTGTCTTCACACCCCTAACTCCATCATTAAGCTATCAACATCTTTACAAAAGCACAAGCCATGAAAGGATTCAATGAATGAACAGAGTTTTTTACAGTAATTTTATTGTTTTAAGCATGACCCCAAAATTTCAGCTTTGTATTTTGGCAATGCCAATTCTCAAATAAGATCCTTCAAGATAATTTAATTTATAAAACTGTTGTGTTTGAACTGGTTGCAACAAGTTCCAAACCACTTGACGTAGTCTCGCTGGAAATGTCTGGTTCAGATGAAGACTCTGGATATTAAAAAACTTCTAGAGTGCGAGCATTAGAAATTGGAATGTCAGCATCCCGCAGATATGGTTTCAGAGCAGACTGGCAATTTGGATAAACAATTTTAGATTTTTATTTTTAAAAAACTTTTTTATGCATACCAGTTAAACAAAAATAACAATCATGGAAACTGCAAAAGACTTTTTTTTTTATTACCAACAACTCATTGGACCAACTAAGTGTTGCAAAAATTGCAGCAAACATGAGGTGTCCACTTTTTTGTCCTGATCAGCAACTTTGTAACCAAAGTAATACTTATACGCAATTTTTATTTTATGTCCAATATTTCATCGATTTGCTGGCATTGTAAATTGTAATAAAACCTTGAATTAAGTTTTATGAAGCGCTTTTGTTGTAAGCCATTGACGCTTTTCTTGACAACCTAATCAACGCGTGACTGTGGTTAAGTTTTCAGTTCAGAGGTTTTGCAGTTTTGAGTTGTGATAAATAATAGTTTTCTGTTGAAGTTTAATTTAATCTATTTGTTTATGTTGTGTTTTATTTAGATGTCCGTAATCTTATAGTTAATTAAACGCAAACAAATGTGAAGTGTAAATATCATTGCATTTTAATTAACTAAAAGTAAAATTTGTATAAGATGGATAAGTGTTTAAAACCTGACAGATTTGAAACCGATCCAACATCGCCTGAATCAAAGAGAAAGTGGCAACATTGGATTAGAACTTTTACGGGCTATATTAACTCTATCGAGGGAGTTAGTGAGAACAAGTTGAATATTCTTATCAATCATGTTGATACCGCGGTGTACGAATACATTAGTGAAGCTGAAACGTTCGAGGCAGCAATAACAATATTGCATAATAAAAATATAAAACCGGTAAACGAAATTTTTGCCAGATATCGACTAACAACATGTTCACAACAGCCAGACCAAACTCTGGATGAGTATATTCAGATTTTAAAAAGACTAAGCAAAGACTGCAACTTCACTGCTGTAAATCCTGAACAACATCGACAAGAAGGAATACGGGATGCGTTTGTGGCAGGATTAATGTCTAATCACATTCGCCAAAGATTGTTGGAAAGCGAAAACATGAATTTGCAGCATATTCTAGATAAAGCAAGATTATTAGATGCGGCTCAGAAAAATTCGTCGTAACGATCGACCAAGAAAATATTGCTTCTAATGAGAAAAATCTGAACTCAGAACTAAATGCAACAAGCAAAGTTGAAAAGTGCTATTTTTGTGGGAAGAAGCGCCATCCCCGTAAAGATTGCCCTGCGATAAATTCTGTTTGCTACAAATGTAGAAAAATAGGCCATTTTGCCCGCGTCTGTCGCTCTCAACTGAATTTTTCGTCGCAGCCTTCAACAACACAGTGCAATTTAACAGAAAAATTAAATATCTTTTCATTGAAGCAAGATAGCGGAAACAAAACCAATTTTGTGATACAACTTAATGGCCAACCTGTCAACGCTTTACTGGATACGGGTGCTACCAATAGTCATATCAGTGAAGAAATTGTCAAAAGATTGGAGCTTCCTGTAACTAAAACTTTCACGTGCATTAATCTTGCTGTTAAAGGATGCTCTTCCCAAACAAAAAGCTACGGTCGAGTTGCAACAACGAAAATATAAGAACTTTTCATTCACTGTACTAAAAGACTTGTTGACCGACGTTGTATTGGGTCAAGACTTCATGTACCAACATAAAGCAGTTAGTAAACATTTTGGCGGTACTGAACCACCGTTGCATTTGAATGTGTTAAAAGCTTTAAAAGTAACTAATCCGCCGCTGCTGTTTCAGTATTTGACAAAAGATTGCCGACCCATTGCTACAAAGTCACGACGTCATTCTAATGCCGATTGCCGTTTCATATCAACTGAAATAAGACATCTTCTAGCTGAAGGAATTATTGAGCCAAGCACATCTCCATGGCGAGCGCAGGTTGTAGTCACTTCTAACGAGAATCACAAGAAAAGAATGTGTATAGACTACAGCCAAACAATTAACAAATTTACACTTTTAGATGGGTATCCTCTCCCTCGAATGCAAGATGTGATTAATAAAGTGTCTCAATATCGTGTTTTCTCCACATTAGACTTAAAGAATGCATATCATCAAGTTGAGCTTCCGAAAGAAGCCAAAATTTATACAGCCTTTGAAGCCGACGGAAAATTATTTTAAAAACACGTCTTGCTTTTGGATTGAAAAATGCTGTTCCTTGTTTTCAACGTATAATCGACAGAATCATAAAAGAAAACGATTGCATAGGGACGTATGCGCACTTAGATAATATCACTGTTGGGGGAAAAACTCAAGAAGAACACGACAAAAACCTGCAAAGATTTCTGGATGTGGTGGAAAAATACAATCTCACTCTCAACAAAAGTAAATGTATTCTTTCTTCTACTTGCATTAATCTGTTGGGATACCAAATTACGAGCGGAACACTCAAAGCGGATCCAGAGCGTATTAAACCAATACTGGAAATCCCAGTTTCAGATAATTTAAAATCTCTTCGACGAGTCGTCGGCATGTTCTCCTATTACGCGCAATGGATACCGAAATACTCCGATAAGATAAAACCTCTGGTAAGCACCAAACAATTTCCTTTAGCTGACGAGGCTGTAAAAGCGTTTGAAGATTTGCGAAAAACTTTGACAGAAATTACTCTTGGCGTAATTGATGAAAGCAAGCCGTTTACTATCGAAACTGACGTTTCCGAAACTGACATATCTGCTTCTTTAAACCAAAAGAACAAACCAGTGGCATTCTTTTCAAGAACTCTGAACGTAAATGAACTCCGTCATTCAAGCATTGAGAAAGAAGCCACAGCCATCGTCGAGGCCATTAGGAAATGGAGCCATTTTCTTCAAGGTCGCCGCTTTCATCTTATAACGGACCAAAAATCTGTATCCTTTATGTTCGATCACAGAAGACACAGCAAAATAAAGAACAATAAAATTTTAAGATGGCGTCTCGAATTGGCTCAATATGATTACGACATTATTTACAAAGCAGGCGAATACAATTGCGTTCCTGATACTCTTTCACGATCATACGTTGCAAGCATGGCAAATACCGCGCTTTATGATATTCATGCTTTTTTATGCCATCCTGGTGTAACTCGTTTCCACCATTACATTAAGACGAAAAATCTTCCGTTCAGTCTCCAGGAGGTACGAGACACTGTTGCTCGCTGTCGTATTTGCTCAGAAGTAATACCAAGATATCTCAAACCAAACTCAGTACCGTTAATTAAAGCTACTCAACCGTTTGAGCGCCTGAGCATTGATTTTAAAAGTCCCCTTCCATCGGCTTATAGAAATTATTATTTACTGACAGTCATGGACGAGTACTCCCGGTTTCCGTTCGCCTTTCCTTGTCGAAACATGGAGACAAGAACAGTCATTCGATGTCTTAACGAATTATTTACCACATTTGGGCTGCCGTCTTATATTTATTCAGATCGGGTAAGTGCTTTACATCTCAAGAGTTTATTAGTTACTTAAATAAACGTGGAGTATCAACTAGTTATACCTCCGTATACAACCCACAAGGCAATGGGCACTGCGAACGTTATAATGCTGCACCAACGACAAGCCACCTCAACGTGGTGGTGCAGTCCCCTCCCCTGCACTGGGGAGGGTCGAAATGGCTTGTCAATTCCCCGAGGGTCTTATCCTCGGGCGATTCTCTTTCGGACAACTCTTCTCATTTTTTATCCCTGCTGTCCAATGCGCGGTCACATGTGGACAGCACTCTTAAACCAAATTGACCGCCCCCCTACCCCTTCTATTCTCTCTCGGATATCTCCTCCTCGTCCCTCCTTCCACCCCAAACCTCTTCATTACTCATCCCACTCACCGCTGATTCTTATCTCTATGCTTCTTCTTATCAGTGGTGACATTCACCCCAACCCTGGCCCTATAGACCCCTGCTCTGTCTGCTCCCGTAGAGTCACCTGGGGAAACAGATCAATACAATATACCGGCTGTTCTCTCTGGGTACACCTCTCCTGCTCTGGTCTTTCTCCCGCTGACTTTCGCAAAATCTTCCCGGGACACTCTTGGACTTGCCCAATGTGTCCATCCTCTTCTCAACCTCCCCCCTCTCTCTCACACTCCAATCCCGTATCCTCATTCTTTTCTGTATCTCCATCCTCTCACACTCTAAATCCCCCACCTTCACTCACAAACAACCACAAAACCACATCTTCAAAAACTAAACCCTTCCCCAAAACAACCTCGAATAATCCCACCTATCTTCCTAATCACCCCCAACTAATTTATACTTACCCTCCCTCAGCATTGACTACTCCTTCTCCTCAAACCCAACAAACCACCTCTCCTCTCACACAATCCTCATTTCATCCTTTTTCTCCCTCTCGAAACAACCTCCGAATCCTACAGTGGAATGCTAATGGGATTCGCCCACGTCGTACTGAACTCCTACACTTTCTCTCTCATAATCAGTACGATCTCATCTTCATACAAGAGTCACACCTCTCTTCTGACTCCACCTTCCGTATACCAGGCTACAAAACCCTCCAAAAGAACCATTTTATGACGAGGAGAGGAACCACCAACTCTACGGGAAACCTAGGAGGTGTTCTGATACTTGTCAAAAATGGTCTATCTTACACTTCACTCTCCACACAATCCCTCTCCTCCCTCGACCCCAGCTCCGATTATTTAGCTATCGCAGTTAAAATAAAAGGAGCCGCCCCCATACATCTTTTCAACGTCTATGTCCCTCCTATCCGCTCCTCTTCCTCCGACTCTCGCCCAAAATCCTTCTCACCATTTTTCCTACCATCATCTCCTACCACTTACATCTTTGGCGACTTTAACAGCCATCATTCATCCTGGGACTCCCACTCACCGGAAGACCATTCAGGCAAAGATCTGTTTGATTGGCTCCTCTCCTCTGATCTTTTACCTCTTAATAACCCCGAACACCACACCCTACTACACCGTGCCACTGGAAACCGCTCTTCCCCTGATCTTTCCCTAGTTCCTGCCCGAATAGCCTCTAAATGCACATGGCAGACCCTTCCGGACCTCGGCTCAGATCCTCTTCCTATCTCCATCACTATTCCCACTTCCCCTATAATTAACTCTTTCCACCGCCCCCCTCATTTAACTAATACCCACTGCCCTACTCCCTCTAACTTTACAACACTCTCTCTTTCTGAAGCCACCCACACCTTTACCAAACTCCTCAATGATGCTGCCACTTCTGCCATTCCTTTCGGCAGCATCAACCGTCCTGCTAAAGCCTGGTGGTCTCCTGAAGTCGCAGATGCCGTCGCAAAACGCCGAAAGGCATTTGCGAAGGCACACTGTTCCGAAGAAGACCGCCAGCACTATATCGCCACTTCCAGATATACCTCCACTGTGATTAATAAGGCTAAAGCCAAGTCATGGCAGAATACTTGCTCTAGCCTTTCTCCTAAAACCCGTCCCAGCGAAGTCTTTTCTCTACTTCGCTCCATCTCTGGCTCCCCCTCCCCAACTACTTCTGACCTTCCCAATTTCTCAAATTGCCATACCCCTGTAGATTGTGCCAACCATCTCTCCTCACACCTACAGTCCCATTTCTCTACCCAAACCCCAAAACCTTTTCGAAGCACCGAGAAAGCCCAAATGAAGCAAATCAGAACTGCACACTGCAACACCCTGCATTCCACTTTCTGTTCACCATTCTCCTCAATTGAACTCTCTACAGCTATCTCTCAACTCTCAACGTCAACCTCCTCAGGCCCTGATCAAATTACCTACCCTCTCCTATCCCACCTACCACAATCTGCGTTAAATTTTCTTCTATACGTCTTCAACCTTTCTTGGTCAACACACACCTTCCCGTCTGCTTGGAAACAATCAACAATCATCCCCATTCTCAAACCCGGAAAACCCTCTGACTCACCTTCTTCATATAGACCCATTTCTCTCACTTCATGTACCTCCAAACTCTTCGAAAAAATGGTTTTAGGTCGACTAACCTATTTTCTCGAACTACATGACATTCTCTCACCCGTGCAAGCTGGTTTTAGACCTGGTAGATTGACTGTAAACCAAGTTCTCCTTCTCTCACAGTCAATCGCAGATTCCTTCCACCAATCTAAGCCAGGCGCACGTACAGTCCTTGCCACTGTGGATTTTGCGAAAGCTTTTGACTCAGTTTGGCACTCTGCCCTTCTCTCTAAACTCCTCTCATTAGATCTTCCTCTTTGCTTTGTCGAATGGATACGATCCTACCTCTCAGATCGCCGTTCGAAAGTCCGTATCTGTAATTCATACAGTCGTCCTTTCCGTCTCCGAAGAGGAGTTCCCCAAGGTTCGGTTCTAGGACCAGTTCTCTTCTCTTTATACATCAATGATTTTCCCACTTTCCTTCCTGCATCTGTTAAGACCTCTCTCTATGCAGATGACCTTGCCATCTGGGCCTCCTCCCCGAGAGTTGAGTGTGCAACCGCTGTAGTACAAGCTGCCCTCAACAGACTGGTGGAATGGTCCTCAAAATGGCGCCTTCCTCTCAACCCCCTCAAATGTGAAACATCTTTCTTCAGCTTAGACCCCTACCAATCACGTACACAACCCTCTCTGCACATTCTTAACACCCCTCTCAAATTCAACCCTCGTCCAACCTTTCTCGGTGTAACCTTCGACCGCACTCTCTCTTTCAAATATCACGTCTTATCCTTACGGAAAAAGTTTCACAGCCGATTCCGTGCTTTTCGCTCCATTGCCTCTGCCTCCTGGGGTCCATCAAAAGAATCCTTGTGTACCCTATACAAAGCCTTCATTCGCCCCATCCTCACCTATGCTTCCCCAGGCTGGTTTCCCTTCTCATCTCCTACTCACATCACCTACGTGGAGAGGATGCATAGATCTTCCTGTCGAGTAATCACAGGTTGTCTATCGTCCACTCCCATTCCTCTACTTCATATAGAAGCACTTCTACCTCCACTACGAGTCACCCTCACTCACCAATCCCTTTCCTTCTTTGAACGAGCCCTCCGTCTACCTCCCACCTTTCCCATAACCTCTCTTGCGAACTCTAACCCCCGTACACGTCTCAAAAAGAGCTCATGGAGATCCTTCTCCAGATCACATAACCTTACCCCTAACCTACATCTCACCCGTGAACCACTAATCCTCTGCCCTCCTAAACCCCCCTGGTCTGCCCCATCTAATTACACAATCTCACTCCACCTCTCATCCCCATGCTCTCGCAAAGACCCCCCCCCCTTTGCAACACTGCAGCTACCTCCCATCTTTCCACTCTATCTCACAGCGATATCTCTGCCTGGACTGACGGTTCGGTGCCTGGCGGGCTGGGACAGGGTGGTGCAGGGATACACATCAAGTGTACAAAGTGTGTCACTGCTACCTCGCTTTCCTTCTCGACTGGTCTCTGGGCTACCAGTTATAGTGCTGAAACCTTCGCTCTCCTACATGCTTTTGAGTGGTGTACCTCTCACTCCAAGACATGTAATTTCGACTCTATCACCTTCTTTTCCGACTCTTTATCTGTCCTTTCAACCCTCTCTACCCCCCTACCATATTTAACCCCAAAATCCCTATCCAATACCCAATCTCTTCTTAACTCTCTATCTCAATCCAAGGTTGTCCATCTTCAATGGATACCTGGTCACTCTTCCCTCCCAGGTAACGACTTAGCTGACTCTCTAGCTAAAGCCGGTGCCTCTCTCGATCCCTCCAGTATATCAGTATCCCTCACACCCTTATCTCCTCCCAACGACTATCCCTCTACACCAGTTGGAGACGCAGTGTCCAATCTGGTTTCTTTCAACACTAAATCCCTACAGTATCTCCCGAGGAGCTTACTCTCCCTCGCTCCGCTCGCTGTGCTCTCTCCCGTTTACGCTGCAACGGGCACAGCACTCTCCTCAACTCTTATCTCCACAGGGTTGGTCGAGCCGAGACTCCTTCTTGCAGCAACTGTGGTTCTGAACCACAGGATCTCTCACATCTCGTGCTCGACTGCCCTGTACTAGACCCTCTGCGTCGGGCCATTTTCGGCCACACACCTTTTCTTCTGGACCTCTGGTCCCGTCCGTGGGGAGTCGCCCGACTATTGGGATTCCGCGGAATTGATCCGCGCCCCCATCCCTAGAAATGGGTCGGGTAAAACCACCACCACCAACAACGTTATAATGCTATTATATGGACGGCTGTAAAACTATCTTTAAAGACGAGAAACTTACCCATCGAACAGTGGCAAGTTGTGTTGCCTGACACATTGCACTCTATCCGTTCGTTACTTTGTACCGCTACTAACACACGAGCGACTTTTCAATTTTAGTCGTCGCTCTTGTCTAGGTTTGTCCACCCCAACGTGGCTAAGTTTACCCGGTAACGTTTTGCTGAAGAGACATGTTAGAACAAGTAAACACGAACCGTTAGTCGATGAAGTAGAACTTATACAAGCCACCCCAAATTATGCCAGAGTTCGATTGCCCAACGGTCATGAAAAAACTGTCACATTGCGTGACATCGCACCCGTGTCTGAAAAACAGTATTATGTACATGACAACTTCCAAAGCGAACGTCTGACAAGCAACGAAACTGAAATTCAAGGCCAACCAGAAGAAAACTCATCATCTACGCCTTCCCTTGAAGACCAACAGAATAATGATCTCAAAGTGAACCTGAATTATGCAGATCTACTCGCGATAGGCGGCCACCGGATCGCCTAACTTACTATTAATTCTTGTTTTGAGTTGTTGTTGTATTCTGTCAATTTTGTGTATTCTTCCTTTAAGTCATTTTATGTAGTAGCACATGATGTATTAAGACTTATGTATAGCTCTTATTTTAAGGGGGGGAAAATGTAATAAAACCTTGAATTAAGTTTTATGAAGCGCTTTTGTTGTAAGCCATTGACGCTTTTCTTGACAACCTAATCAACGCGTGACTGTTGTTAAGTTTTCAGTTCAGAGGTTTTGCAGCTATGTACAGATAGTTGCTGAGTTTTGAGTTGTGATAAATAATAGTTTTCTGTTGAAGTTTAATTTAATCTACGTATTTGTTTATGTTGTGTTTTATTTAGATGCCCGTAATCTTTTAGTTAATTAAACGCAAACAAATGTAAAGTGTAAATATCATTACATAAATTTTCCAAACATAGCAAAAGATATTGGGATTAGTTTTACACTTTTTTTATCCACCATGGTGCAAAAAAAAAAAGTAGTGCTCGTTTTTAAAGCAAAAACATATTCAACACTTTCCCAGATACAGCAACTGAAACTGAAAATTGCCGTAGAATTTGTATCTAACAATGCACAATTAATAGTCCTTCACATCCAACTAACTAAGTGTTAAATTGGCATTTCAAGATTTTTAAGCTCTATAATGACCAATTTAAATATTTACCATTTCACATACAGGTATGTCAATTTTCATCTGCTATGTTCGTAACTCAAAAACTAGACGTAATGGCAAAAACTGGTTGCAGATTTGAATTCAACACCCCAAAATTATCCCAAAATCATTCTTAATTTATTAGCTACAAAAACTTTGTTGAACAGTGTAACGAGTGAAGAAGCTTAGATGTAAAAGAAACACTTACTTCTATGATCTTCCGATCGCGACTGCGTTCGTTGTTGAAGATGAAAGTGTCGAAAAGTGTAAGTCGTGTGGAGTCGTGCAGGGCAGTCAGAAAGATCGCAGAAAACTCGAATGAACTAGGGAATTGACAATGAAGCTGCCAGACGCAGTCAAGAAAAAGAAGAAATATAGGACTCTAAAAAATAATAAGAATAGATCAAGAGAGCTTCGGCGCTCGACCTTCCACTGCGACTGCGTAGGATTGCACGTACAACGTTGCTCCCGTCCGAATCCGCGGTCAATCGATTATTCGACTTCGCTTTGATCGGCTGAAACAAGTGGCCGAGCCGATCGAGAAAAGGAAAGCCTCCGACAACCCATTCACGCTGAATGAGCTTTTTGAATCCGACAATCGTGCGTGACGACGGATCCGCCATTAATTGGACCAAGCTAGATAGAACCGGAGTAGCATCGTATCCGGAACTTTCTAAAATAAAACAAATAGTTTTCGAGCAATCACAAAAAATTTTTGAAACTTGACTGATGCAGCCTGCATGCGCTTACAGGTTTGACATGTCTGTCTTAGACTCGGTGTCATTAAAAGCCAATTTTTTGGGAGCTTTTTTCATGTACCCATAAATAATTGAAAAATACATGAAGCTGTGTTGATTTTTTAAATATTAAAAGAACAATTCAGCTTATAGAAATAACTTTAATTATAGAAATGATCTGTGAAACATCTATTTGTAGCCAAAAGATTTTGTACAGAAAACAAAACAACAATAAGATAAGAAGACGTAGCCTTTTAAAGCGATAAAAATTTATATTAATCCCAATAGGATTTAGTTAAATTATGGTTATTTAAAAGTTTTCAAAAAAAAATAAACTTCAACATGTTTAAATACTACGTATAACAAAGTGTTTTTTAAAAAAAGGAAATTCAAGTTATACCTTTTATTATGACGTTGTACTGGTTGTCCACGAGCTTTCGAACCGCATCTGTAGCGAGTGACAAAAACGTGCTGACGAACTGCATCCACTTGCACTGGTGTAGGTTGGCCAGCCAAGTACTGTCGCCGTTGTAGTACTCGTCTATAGATACTGAAACATACACTGAAGTTGTAGGATCCTGTTGGGGTCCGCAGCAACAACGTCGAGAACGGAATTAAAACCAATATATTTCAACCAGCAAACGCCGGTAACATACTTGCTTTATGTACAGTTAATTGTACTTTTTTAAATCAAGCAAAAAACGACCTAATTTCAAGAATATTAAAAAAACATGCTATCGTCGCATAGCAATCCAATCACAAGTTCACTGGTTACTAAAAAAATTCATCTTTTTAATGTCATAAATTGCTACATTAACATTGAAAGATAAAACTGCGTAGCATGACGCAGTGAGATAAAGATAATTCACAATAAAGTTTCTAAGCAGAGCCTGGATAAGACAGCAGGGCTAAAAAATCAAGCTTTTTTAAACAAAACCATACTTTTTCTCAACCTTGATTTAAAAAACATACAGGACGATACAGGGCGAACAAGGAGCTTTTCACTAAAAGTAGATAATTACGCTTTAAGCTTTGGTCTTTGCGTGATTGAACTTCAAAGTTTTGCTTGTTTTTTTTTTAGTGCATTTCAGATTCTACTTGGCAAAACTGGTGCAAAAAATGACCGAAACCGGAAATTTTTATTATCGAAGCAAAGTAATTTCATGGTAGTTTTAACGGCAAGTTTCTAAATGAAAAAATGATTGATTGTTGTTAATACAGTTAATGATGAGCATTGAACAACAATCAAACTTTTAACACAATCGATTTACAGCTCAATTTATAAGAGTGCTTAGTTGATAAAATAAATAACTTAAAATAATATTTTATAAAAAATATCTAAACGTCATTAAATTTTTTTTAATAGGGCGAAATTTTGGCGCACTTTCATTTCTTAAAAGAATATTTTAAAACAATTTTAACTAATTAAATAACAAACTTTTTCTAAAAACAGTAAAAAAGTTGATATTTCTTCACAATAAATGAAAAAAGTCGAAACAGGACGCAGTGAGTTTTTTTCACAAGGAAACGTCCAAAAACAAGTACTTACATAACAAACACATATTCTTTAACTTTACGAAGCTTTGCTGGATTTGTGCGTAGGTAGGACAGGATTTGGTCGCATCGATTGTTCTGAAACAAACACATTAAATTCGAGCTCCGTTCATTATCCATTGAGCCCACTCACATTGCCGAGCTGTATTTTGAGTTCGTGCTTTCAATTTCTTTGTAGTAATTCTGCTTCAGCTGGACCATCTCAGTCTCCGGCATCAAATCGGCAGCCCGGACCAAGGAGGCGCCACAAGGAGCGCTCCAACACCAAACCTGTTAAAAGATAAGCAACTCTTCATAGAATCGCGAACTATACCATGAAGTAACTAGTGTGAAGCCAAAAAAACTTGATGTAATAAAAATAAATCTGATTTGCACAATCCCCAATCTTTAATGCCCTTATGGTCAAAGATTAATCACACGTACCGGAAAACGATTCTGGTTAAATTGCGGCGCAGTCCTCTTTAGAGTGACGTCTGTGATTGATTTTGGTACCACAAGGTACTTGCCCATTCTGAAATAAATATTGTTACATACTACAATGACTACAAAAAATCATAAATATATTAACTTAAAAGTTAACGTGGAATCGAATAAACTAGTGGGTTTAAGGACAACAATATTACAAAATAAATCTGAAATGCTATCAAAACTAAACGCTTCATGGAAGATTTTTTTGTTTAAATAGGTAGCTTTGAAGAAAATGTAGAACTGAATGTAATATTTAAACAACTTCAGAATTGATTTGATTGTTCAAATATCACATTCAGTTTTACAGTTTATTCTAGCGAAACCTTTGAAAAACCCTGAGTTAGACGAAAACGTTGGAGTCTTCTAAAACAACCTTTAATTAAGGCTACCTATTAAAACAAAAAAATTTGTATGAGGCCTTTTGGTTTTGATAGCAATTTCGAAGTTTTGTACCAGCAAAAAACTTTTAACAACAAATTTGGTGTTGATAAATGCTTTCGACCGCAGAGTATTTATAAACATTGTCGAACATTATTTATCTAAATCAACTTCTTCGTGTAAGGTCAATTTTTTCCAAAGTATAAGTTGATTAGCAATAACTTTAGGTCAATTTCCTCATGTCTGCAGTTAAAACTTTAATCTGTTTCTAATAACCTCATACCTTCTCAAACAGTTTGCTTTCATATCTTTCTTAATCAGGCAAGAGTTTTGTCTACTATTTATTTGCATATCTTCCGCTACTTTAAGTATCACATCTCCCTTTTTTACTTGTCCTGTGTCTAATCAGGTTTTCTCAAATATTTTTATTGACGAGACTCTTAATCTTATCAATTTAACTCACGGAATACTTCATCAAAAAATTTCTCATCACGAATTTGTCAAAAATATAAATGGATTTCAATTTTGCACGTCAAAAAACTAAAGCTGCTTAAGTTACTGTCAAAACAGAACGTAACATATGAAATAAGAATATACAGTTTTTAAAATATATGTAAGGGTCATGCAAGCTCATTATAACGTATTTGCAAACCGTCGTGTTCACTGTTCAGCGGCACACTCAAAGTAAAGCTCGCGAAGCAAAAGTGTTCCGTAGAACACAGTTTGAGAAACGCTGCTCTAAGTCAGGGTGGTCCAACTTCTGCAGTCTTGTGGGCCACTTTTCAAAATTATTCGAGCTTGCGGGCCTCAGCCGGCTAAAAATACCTATTTTCGTCCCAAAATCATAGCGTTCTCCTAAAAAAAAATCGGTCTCAACCCTAGACTCTGTCCCGTAAGCTCGCCATGCCTTGTTATAAAAGGTTGCCGCTGCTTGTGATCTACAAGACCTGAATTGTGCAAAATTGTTCAAATTAAGGAGCAAAAAAAAGTCTTTACTTTAAATGTTCAAAAGCATGAATCTATTTAAATTAGGGGGGCGACAAAGTAATTTTTACTTGTTTTAGGATCGACGTGCAGAAAAGTTTAAGAAACACCGAATTAAACAAACTACTTCGTTCGCCCTGTTTTTTTATTTTATTCCAGCCGTACATTGCAACATTCATTAGGCACAACTGATCAGGGTTTCCTCAACATGCCTGCCATTGCCCTTAGTTGATTGTAGACAGTTTTTTCCATTTCTTCCAAGCAAATGCTCATTTTGCTTTAGCTGATCTTTTTAGGTTAGCTTTACTTCCACCTTTAAGCATTAAATTTTTTTCTCCAGATGTACCCTTCAGCCACCACTTTTTAATTTTTACACCTTCTAATACTTTCGGTTCTGACTATTCTGTAACATAAAGTATTATGCTATCAAACAATAAAATTGAATAAAGTCCTTTAAAACCGAAGCGACACAACTGAAAAACAATGCTCGTTTGAAAGATTATGTTTTCATCGTATTAATCTTCATCCAATTAACTAACAGCATCATGCATCGTCCTGCCATTGAATCAAACAACGAAGCTTACGTTGGCACGACGTCAAAGTTCTTATTCACAGCCGACACTCGCCACTTGTCCTCTATGTTGTGTTGACGTAACAAATCTTGCCAGTCCTGATAGTCTTGATAAAGCGGAACACCACTTTCCTGAGGCACTAAGAACATACAAAGCTAATTAGACACGTGAAAAAGTTTATGGTCTAAAGAAAAAAACTTAGCAAAACAGAAAAAGAACATCAGAACAAGTTTCATTACCTTCCAGGGACGGTTTATAATCGAAGGCGAAGAGGCGAGTCACAACAGTAGGATAAGCATATTGAAGAATTGTTTCTATAATCTAAGACCACACACAAACAATCACCAATAGACATTTTAGCATGACTAACACAAAAACAGTTTATAGTTAAGAATTAAATTTTAGAAATTAAAAATTTTACTTGTTTTATTAACCAAACTTAAAACAAAATCGCTCGCTTGTAAAGCGTTAAAGTAAAAACGATGAGATTATTTGAGAATAATTTTCTATTTAGACAAGCAAAATTGAAAGTCAGTTCAGAGGTTATTTTTAAAAGTAAATTATCAGAAAATGATAATTTAGTTTTTATTAAGATTATTAGCCAGCAGGCTGAAGAAATTATCCACAAAAGCCAAATAGATGAAACAAACTAAGAAAAGTTAAGTGCTTCAGTGCTGTTAACAGAATATAATAGAATCATTTGATTCTTGCAGTAAATAATTAACTAATCTCTGCGCATCTCGTAAGAAAAATAATTAGGCGACTTCGTTAAATCTATCAATTGTTAATAACAAAAATTGATGTTAGGAAGTCGGAAAAAAGCTATAAATACATACGAGAAAACATATTCAGCTTAAACTTGATAATTACGGTTTTAATATTTTTAATCGCCTGGTAGTAACGCGAATGTTTTGCTTTGTCATTTATGCTTTAATCCAGTGGTTCTCTACCTGTGTGCCTTCCTAGTGTTTTCCAAGTGTACCACAAAATTAAAAAAAAATAGGCTATTGCTCTGCAACCTTTTTTTTTAGTGGACAGTGGACACTATTTTTTTGGGACAAAAATCAAAAAATCCGAGACAGATTAAAGTAAAGACTTTTTCTTGAGAACACTACGAAAATCAAGACCTGCACTCTGGTCCAAGTGTGTCACAGGCGCGAAAAGATTGAGAACCACTGCTTTAATCTGATGACAAATAATTTCACTGAATAACAAGTAAATTACAAAATAAATGGACAATCTAATTAAATTTTAAAACAAATCAATGGATTGGTAATTGAAAACAAGAAAAATTAACAGACGATACCTCAATTTAAAATTGTGATTTTCACTATAATAATTAGAACAAATAAAATCTCTAAATTATAAGGTGAGAAGAAATTCACTTTTGAAACTGCTACACTTTAAACTGAATAAAAGTAAGAAGTTTTAATTTAAAAAAAAAAAAGGGAAAAAATTTGACTGACTTTTTTTTCTGCATACTTGACAGCCATTTTGAAACTAAAGGCCGAGATTCGAAAATCCTTGCAATGCAACTCCAGCCTCTCTATCCCATCTTTTATTTTGGAGCCAGGTACAAGTCGTTTCCGTTTATTTAGGTAATCTGCAAGCAGGTGAAATGTTTTTGTACACTCCTTATAACATGAAAACCAATCGGAAAAATACGTACAAAAAGAATATGCAAAACGTCGACTCAATACCTAACACGCACATTCACGCTATGTACGAAGGATCATTTAAAGCCAAATAAAATTCTGGTTTAGTCTATACAACAATTCACCTTTTTAAAAACGTCCCAAAAAAGTTAACTAAGCAATTGAGAAAAAGTTGAGATGACACGGTCACAAAGATCACATATTCTTTACATGACAAATTAATAACGTAGGCTGATGTGAAAAAATCACTTATTTATTGAAGTGTTTCAGTTCTAAAAGAATACCAGAGAGGCCATTGGAAGCTTGACACAAAAAATCATTAATGAACATTTGTTGAAAGTAGTTTCTTTGATTTGAATACGGTACAACTGAGATAGCATGGGGTCAAAGAAAAACTTTTTTTAGATTTTGACGCTGATACGTTTTCAAATTGTCCAAGCTAGCGTTGCAATGACAAAATTAACTCAATTGATATGTTAAAAAAAATAATCAAAAATAACACCTTAATCTTTACTTTATCGTAATATTGGGTAATACATAAAATGCAAAAAATATCTTTTATAAAAAATGACCAGTCTTGAAAAAATATGCCATTAAAACACTCACCAACAAAAATAGAATCAATGTTTGTCAAACAAATATCTTGTTTACCTAAAAGTCGATTCTGCAATTCATTCTATAAAAATTAAAACAATTAACCAAAAGCAATTTTTTCACAAAAAAGCAATAATAACTTTTAGTATTAAACAATTTAAAGTTTTAGGTTAAAAAAAAAAAAACGTTAGAAATTTCATAATTAAAACATAGATAGTGTATTAACAGGAAATAATATTCGATTAAAGAGACTACTTAATTTTTAAAATAACACCCTTGTACTATTCCACCTTAAATTTTAAAGGTTTTTCTTACCACATCATGAGCAAGCTGAACGCTTGTGACAAACATAACTCGGAAATTAGTGCAAGCCAGTTCACCAGTCATCCCACGTGCTGCATCGCCATGTGGACCATATTTAATAACCTGAAGCGCAACAAACATTCATTCTCAATCTGCAATCGAACTGATTGAAAAACATGGAAAGCAACATTTATTACATTTTTGATCACCATATAAGAAAAGCAACATTTACAATAGAAAAACAATGGTGGTTGCAGGTATAGGGAGTGTATAATAAAAGACGCAAAAACTTGCAGATAAAACAATGGCTGCCAACAGAGGCGCACCCAGGGGGCTGATTTCGAGGTCATGTCAGCCCCAGTTAAACACTTTTGTCAGCCCCCTTTTCGCCTGATGTCAGTCCCCTTTGCGCGCTGATACGCAACAAGATAAAACTTTTGCGCCGATAAGTAAAGTGACGTTTTGTGCCAACTTATTATAATAACTGGTTTCTGTTTTTCTTTCCTCAAAGGGTAGAGACGAGCGCGTTTTACCACGTTTTCGCTTCAGTGTTTTTTTCGGACAGTGTCGCAATTTTTAATAAAATATCCGAAAAATTTTAAGCATTTTCGGCAAAATGTCTGAAAAAAATTTAAATGGTTTGCACAAAAGTTTGATCTATCAATTGCGTTTTCCGTTTTTAGCATCTACAACGTTCAACAGAAATTTTGCGTAATGCTTAAAGTATACACTAAGCCAGTGTTCTCCAACCTTTACAAAATGCGACCCAAGTTAAAAAATTTATTAACAATACCAGTACACGCGACCCCAAAGCAAATACAAAATGATTCAACTACAAATTTAAAATGTTAATAGCTATAGATGGTAAACTGAACAAACTAATCACACGGACTGATAAAAACGAGTTTAAACGGATTAATAATTATATTTATTAATGGGACAATTGTGGTTGCTTTCTGTCCACCAGCTTTTGAAATCCTGGCGTAAAGTGACTCTTTTGAAAATGGGAATTCATGAAGTGACTCTTTTAGAAAATTTAAAAATGAAAATAGGTATTCTCATTTCCAAAAGAGTCACTTCATGGAATTCTCACCTTAACTTTTGGCGCTACCATTTTGCCTTAGAGGTTACGATAAGTTATGCTTGATGAGGTCCATATGACCGAAACAGGCCTGTCGCATAATAATCATCCTCTTTGTTAATTTGTTTTAATCGCTTTTTTACCGTTCCTATTTAACTCGTTGAAATTCCATTTCATCGGTTATATTGTGATCTCTTTAGAGCAGCGGTTCCCAAACTTTTTTTTTTCACGGCGCCCTTTGAAGACTTAACAATACTCGCGGCGCCTTAATGAAAAAAAGGTATTCAGTTCCATTACTTCTTTGAACAACCTTTTTTCTCCGAAAATCAGGGTGTTCTCTAAAAAAAAAAAAAAAGAAAAGGTCTTCACTTCGATTTTATATCCGATTTCCTTATTTTTCTTTGAAAATCAGGGTGTTCTCTAAAAAAAAAAAAAGGTTTTCACTTCGATTTCATCTCTGATTTCCCTATTTCCCTCCCAAAATCAGGCTGTTTAAAAAAGGTCCTCAATCGGAATCGTTCTCTGAAGGGAAGTCGCTGCTACCAACATTCACACTGCAATTATTGTGAGAAAAGCAGTAAGTACAACAACTTTCGCATACTTTCGCGGCGCACAGTTTGGGAACCGCTGCTTTAGAGAATACATTGTACTTGTTGAGAATTGATTTTTTACATGTTGCATCCGCTTCGGCCTGGATCCGTTTTAAATGTTTTTTAACATTAATCGTTAATTTATAATTATAGCAGCGTTTCTTGATTCTCAGTAATTTATAGGTTTTACTTGCTTTTTTAAAACAACACTAGAATGATCGGTAGCACTACTTGGCTTTTAGATATTGAGCTTAAATCTGCATAAAAAAATGCCGCGATCGTGCAATCGCAAGATGCGATGAAATAAATCTTCGCGACGGCGCAAAGCATCGTTCGCGCTCGCGGCATTTACTAAAGTAGGCAGTTATTAGAAAAAACACGTGGAAACTTTTCCCCCACATTTGAAAAGGTGTTGAAATTCTGTCAGCCCCCTTTTTTGGGGGGCTGGGTGCGTCCCTGGCTGCGTCCCTGGCTGCCAGTATATAGTCAATAAAAATGATGGCTCTACAGTATAAAAAAGATAGGAAATTGGTTAAATGTAGTAGCAGGCAAAATAACAAGGTTATGTGTTGGATAAAAACCAATAAAAGTTTTTGGACTGTAATTACTACAATAAAAAAACAATTTTAGAATAGAATCTTTCCTTTTTCCATAATTTGTGGAACAAACAAATGTGACATACAAAGTTAAAAAAAGTAAATAGAAAAATTATCAAGAAATTTAAAACAGCTTTAAAACTGTATACTTAAAGTTTTTTTTTTCATTAAGAGAAAACAAATAATCTGTATCTCAAAGAACATGAAAAAGCAATGGTATTAATGATCAATAATAATAATAAGATAAACAAATAACAGAATAGAAGTTGACCAAAACAAAAATTAAGAAATGCTATGGTATTCTACTACTCAAGCAACATTGTGTCAAACCTGTTCTGCATATCCAATAATCAATTCACCAGGAAGTAACAAATCATGCATTTTTTTTGAAGAATCTGGATACATTTTTTCTTTTGCTTCAAATATTTTTTGAATTTTCTAAAAGAAATTTGGAATACATACATTCAATTTACAAGCAAATAACTTTATTACTGACATAGTTTAAATTAACTTTTTTGGATTGTTTCTAGTCAAGAAAAAAGTGCACTTATTGAACTTCTAGTACTTTTGCTTTTAATATACAGCATTAGAAAAAAAAATTAGCTGAACAAAAGATGAAAAAAAGTTATTTCTTTAGTTGTAAAAATTTTATATTTTCAATTACAGTATTATATATCAGTAAAATTTTATGACAAAAAAAACATAAATTTTAAAGATTGCTTTAGCTATATAAATTTGATATACCAACATTTTCAATTATATTAAACGAAACTATGGTTGCTATGGCTCTGCTAAAAAGCTAAGATACAAAACTACAGGATCAATTACAGAATATCAACTAAACACATTTTTAAAAGGCATAAAAAAAATTAAACAACCATACTTAAAGGTCACAGCACTTTTCTTGTACTTGTATTGTTTCAGCTGCACTATTGCAATGCAAATAATTAGCAACATCTAGGATAGGAGGGTGCTGAGTGAAAGTTATCTAAACTTTTTTAACAAAAGGCATATGATTTTTGGAAGATAACAATGACAAAAGGTCAGTTGTGCCTTTTATGATCTTATGCTCTGCATGAGACACTGTGAATCTAGATACTGGAAAAGCTAGAAGAGATTTTAATTTAAGTCAAAATTACACTTTCAGTGTATCCCCAGAATAGGAAGTTGAAGCTCAATCACACCTACTAAGATGATAAAAACAGCCTTTTGTCCAAACAACTGAGGAAAATGCAACATAAATGTCTACAATAATGGTAAAACTCAAATAATTTTGTCTAGCCTTAACCTATCCTGAGGTATAACTAGATGATTGCTTAAAGAAAGTATTTTTACATATCAGAGTACTGAAAAAACTGAAGATCAGATGTTTGGCACCAAAACACTGCACAGGTACACTACCTCCACCACTTTTTTGCTATACAGCTGAGTACTGTGCACTAGACTGGTGTTAGAGTGCATATACTCACATTCTAGACCAGTGGTTCCCAAAGTGGGGGCTACTGCCACCAGGGGGCATTGGCAAGATTTAGGAGGGCGGTAAGAAGAAAGGGGGCAGTTAAGGGGCAATAGGAAACAATGAGAAAAAATATACATGAAGGACGATTAAAGACCTTTCATAGCCCAAAGTATTTAATACAAGATTGATTCAGGGTAAAGATTTTTATTTTTTTTAGAGATCACAATGAAA
The DNA here is from genome assembly GCA_963680785.1 of Diplosoma virens. NCBI lineage: Eukaryota > Metazoa > Chordata > Ascidiacea > Aplousobranchia > Didemnidae > Diplosoma > Diplosoma virens. Next base: position 37,161,991 of record OY796881.1, on the reverse strand, counting down.
TTGGGAGAAAAATAGCAAATTTACAGATGAAATCAAATGCAGACCTTTTTTTTTTAGAGATCACCATAAATTTGGGAGAAAAATAACAAAATTACAGATTTTGAAATAAATATTTTCTGTCGAATATTCTTTTCGCTTAAAAAAAGAAGTGAGGGGGCACTAGAAATTGAGCTGAAAACCAAGGGGGCGCCTGACTGAATCTGACTGAAAAAGTTTGGGAAACACTGTTCTAGACAATGCCTTGAATGATACAGGGTCTACCATAAGTAACTATATATTTTTTCTTGCTTGTAACTTTGTTGATACTTATTCAATTTTTAAAGTGAGAAATTTGAGATTGATATCAAGTGAAGACTTTTTTCAGAGAACACTACAATTTTTGGATGAAAAGTGAGAAATCTGAGATTGATATCAAGTGAAGACTTTTTTTTCTTTTTTGAGAGAACACTGTGATTTTGGGATAAAAAATTGGTCTTAGTCTTTGAATCCCACACAATTTTTTGTCCTACCTATAAAGTATTGCATGTCAATTGCATGACCAGCTTTGGCATACCAACTGCATGACCAGTCTTAGAGGTCACTGCACACCACTGCTACACACGATATCTGTACTGTTCAGGAAATAAATTATAAATGAAATATGAAATACTGTGAGAGTACATTTAGGGTAAGTGCTTTTATTCCCATAGTCAGTATTATCATTACATGAAATTGTTCAAAACAGCTTGGATTAAATACAATTGCTTACAGACTGGTGTTGGACACTTCCATTTATTATCCATGCAAAATGAGATTTTGCTTGGGAGTGTGGTGCCATTGAACAAAGTACAGACTATGTCATATCAGCATGTTCAATACATTGGGTACCACAAGAAACACAAATAAAAGGGAAAAGTAGCAAGTTTTGAGATCTTACTCTTCTCTATTTTATTGAATAATTTTTGAGCTGTACCTTAGCTAACAAATTGTAAAGCCAGAGCCAAACAGCTATCACAAAACCACAAATTTATTAACTGAAAGCAGAAATTGCCATACAAGAAATAAAATATAAACATCTTAAAAATAAACAATAAAGTTACAATTTCAGACCAGTCTTCAAAGATATGGAGCTGTTGAGCTGCAGCTGAAGCCAAATATTTTAAAATGGTGGAGCTGGAACCACATATTTCAAAAAGGTTGGAACTGGAGATGGAGTTTAATATTTTGAAGAATTTGGACTCAGTAAAATTGCACCAGCTAAAGTTTCTATTGCTGCTATCAATAATATAAAAAGCCACAAGGCATAACCATAGTCTTTAGGAATCAGATGACCTTGATAATTATCATTATTTAAATGTAAAAGTTCATGATGACAAATATTTGATTTCCATAAAGTAATTTCATAAATCATATGATGGTGATGAAATATCTTGGGCTTGTCTTACTTTGTACTTATAATAGTATTTTTAATAATTTTGTGTATATGGTTTGTATAAGCTAAATATGAGTTTGAGTTAATGATTTTCAAAATATCTGGAGCAGACTTGAGCAGAAGCTAATTTTTTAAAAATTGCTGAAGTGGAGCTGGAGCCAGAGCCATAAATTTTATTGCTAGATAATAAAGCCAGATAATAAAGAACAAAAAATAAATGACATTTAAAAGGCAATATAACAAAAGCATTAATAGTTAGTAGCTGAAGGCACTTTGCAATAATGTTTATTTTTGCAACAATTTGATACACATGATCGGTGCAAGAGCTACAAGAATAGAGTAAATGGCTCAAAACTTATGGGAAGCACAAGGTTGACAATTTTGGATAAAAAAAGCTGATGCTGGGTCAACACCATCACTGCCAGCATCTGATCTTTACACTACAGCATCCTGGAGTGGTAAAAGAATAAATTCTAGGTCGCAATCACATCTATGTGTTGACCGTGAATAAATGCACTTCCAAAGAAAAAATATATTAAAATTGGCTACACAAAAAAATTTCAATTTTTTTTTTTTTTAAATGATAAGAATTTTAGTAAAATAATAATTAAAACAGTGAACTTATTTTCTCAATAAAAATATTAAAAATGCTCTAGATTAATAACTAGACGAAAATACTTTAAAACTACTTTGGTGCACAAGCTGATGTGACACGATTCTACATTTAAAACTTCTCAAACACATAAAAATTTCTAATTACTTCCTTGAAATAATACCTCAAACAAGACAAATATATTAAAGCCAGAATTTTGCCACAATTGTTAAAGCTTTTACACTACATATAGTTATATATGTAGATGTAAGTTGAACATTTTTTCATTTCAGTAGCACCTTTGAAAAGTTATCCTTTGATTTTATGAATTTTTTTGACTTATGTAGTATAAAATATAAATAAAAAAAATCTTTTTTCAGTAAAACTACTAAGCATTTTCCTAAATGTTAAATAACTATACCATTTCACATACTAAATGGGAATAATAACAAACTAAATAGAAAATGGGAATATTTTCTTGTTAATAAATTAAATTTTAAATCTAAAGTAAAAATGTATACGTGTAACAACCCTCTACAAAAACAATTTTGTGTTCAATGTTAATTATGTGGTGATGCTCCAATAATTGACTTGCACGCTTTCTGCCATTGTTTTCATTGAGTGTGTGTTGTGCTGAAGAATTTATCAAATTTGTATCTACTGTTTGTATATCTAGTAAAGAGAAGAGTCAACCTTAAAAAAGTGAATTGATAAATAAACTAAACTGACTGGAAAAATTTTACCCATGCATAGAAAGACTCAGAAAGAGAAATTAGCTCCAAAAGCTAAAAGAGCATGCATTATTGATCTTTATGATGTAGATAGTGATTGGCACCGTTTGGCAACATAACTGAATGTCCTGAAGACCACTGCTTACAGATGGTTCAGAGAAGGGGTAAAAGATGATGGTTGTGGAGGGAGTTATAATCAAAAAATTACTGCAGAGTAAATAAAATTCCCATTTAGTTTGTTACTATTCCCATTTAGTATGTTACTATTCCCATTTAGTATGTTACTATTCCCATTTAGTTTGTTACTATTCCTATTTAGTATGTAAAATGGTATACAGTAGTATAGATCAAAATCCAAAAAGTCATTATCTTATTAATTACTTTTCTCAGCATGTAGTCAAATCTTAATCATTATGATCTACTTATTCTTCTGACTTGCAAGATAATGTTAAAAGTGTTAAACTTAAAGACTTAAACAATGACTAAAATAAAAAACATCTTTACTTGAAATGGTTAAAACATATTTGTTAGAAAATACGTGAAGATTTTTATTTAGTCTCAATTTATCAAGAAAAATAAGACATGTTTGAATTATTAAAATTTTAGAACAAATTTTTCAAGTTGTACAAAAAAGTATTGGTGGACTGTTTTACACTCACTACAAAAATATGTGCTTGAAATTATTAAAAATTACATTTAAAAACACATATTGGTACATCTTTTTTTTTTGACTAACATTGCAGCTTAGTGTATTCAAGTTGTTGAAATTTTCCATCATGTTAAAATAGTGGTATAAGTCATTTAGAGAAAAGCAACTATGAAGTTTTGCTTAACAATTACAATTGCTGTTAATAGGTAGCAATAATTACTCACAAAAGTAAATATAGGCATATTTTAAAACATCCATTTTTGTTTAAAGGTATTATGTAGGGTTGAGTTAAAATATAAAACTAAAAAATGAAAATTTATTTATTATTATTTTTTAAGGTAGGAGCACCATAGTTATTTTCTTATTACCTTAACTGTGTGTAAATAGTTTTCTTCTTTAGCATAAACTTTTCTAAAGTTATTCTTGTGAAAACTTAGAGAGGAGACAACTTAATTGTGCTGAGAGTGAAATATACAGTAATTTCATTTTAGTAGTCATATAACAGGATCCATGACAAAAATTTTCATTAACTTAATACTATTGTTCAATGTCAAAAAACACAGTTTTGTATAAAAGCCTAAAAAAAGGAGATTTTAATAGATTGAAAGATTGAAAGCGATTTTGACACTTGACAAGATTTGTGTTGTAAAACTCAATAGCAGAAAAAAATCAAAGATCTAAAGTAGTTTTTTCCAAATTAATTTGGCTAAACGTTAATGCTCAAAAGTAGCATATCAAAAAAAAAATTAATATTTTTTACTGATTTCACAAAATTTTTTTATGAGTGTATATTGAGAGTCCTAGACCAATTACAATAAATTTTTTTAAAAAAGTTTAAGAATGCAACATTTTGTTACATATGACAAACGGAACTCCACTACACTTGATGAAGTGAGTTCCATTGCACCTGTTGAAGTGAGCAATAGTTCACAAAAGCTAGGGTAATTTAAAAAATTCAGTTAACTTTGTTGCATTTTTTTGTTCAAGATTTTAATAGTAGATAGTCAACAACGTCCAAGCTCCCTGCTTAATTTGATATATATTTTAAATATGGCTAAATTATTATTTGAAGAGATAGTTTCTTGTAAAGAATTTGAAGATAGCAAGTAGAATTAGAGTCACCTGTAATGCTCTTGCCTGACATACAAGGCCTGTCCAAAAAGTATCTAACCTTATCTCCTCCAACCAAAAATAATGCCACACCAGATAGTTGGTTTTGGCAGATTGTAATGTCACAATTACTGCCCACTCATAAAAAATTTCAAACTGATAGTTGGTGTCATTCTCTTTTTTTGAAGCATTTATTGCAGTTGTACAGTGCATGATCGTCAATTTTTGGCTTGCAAGCGTAATGACAGAAATCATCAAAGATATTGTATCAAGTTCTGCTAAAAACTAGGTAAGAATCAAACTGAAACAATTCAAAAGATTCAGCCAACTTTTGGAGATAGAGATGAGAAGTCAAACTCAAAAAATAGTTTAAAATGGTTAAATCACTTCAAAAACAGTCAAATGTTTACGGAGAGTGTAGCATCCACAAGCCGAAACAAAGAGGTGATTGAGAAAGTTTACCAAATTGTGACGGAAGATCACTGTCTAACACTCAGGGAAATTGAAGAAGTGAGAATAAGTAGAGGATTAGTTTACTCCATTTTAACAGAAGATTTGTACATGCAGAGAGTGTCAGAAGATTTGTACATGCAGAGAGTGTCAGCCAAATTCGTTCCCAAGCTGCTGATGGAGCAACAGAAGGAGCTCCTTGTGGAAATTGCCCAAAATATGCTAGATTGTGCAAACAATGACCTAGAATTTACACAGTCTATCATAACTGGTGATGAGACCAGGGTTTATGGTTATGATCAAGAAAGCAAGTTTCATTCTTCACAATGGAAGCATCCAAAATCACCAAGGGTCAAAAAAGCATGGCAAGTTCACAGCAATGTGAAAGTGATGATGACCTGTTTCTTCAATTCCTGCAGCATAGTGCATCACGAAGGCCAAACAATCAATAAAGAGTACTACTTGGAGGTTTTACGTCACCTTCATGATGCTGTGCTAAGAAAGGGGCCAGACATGTGGACAGAGAAGAACTAGCAGCTTCATTATGACAATGTTCCTGCTCATTCCACCCATGTAATCAAAGGTTTTTTGGCCAAAAACAATATGGCACTTGTGTGACAGCATCCTTACTCTCCTGATTTGGCACCATGCGACTTCTGGCTATTCCCCAAGTTAAAAACTATGCTAAAAAGGAAGCGATTTCATCCACATAACAACATTATGGAAAAAACAATGGCAGAGCTCAGGAGTATTCCAGAAGAGAAGTTTAAGAAGTGTTTCCAAAGTGGCAGAAGCATGGGGAAAAGTGTGTGTACTTGCAATGGGAGTATTTTGAAAGAGATTAAATAAAATTTGTGATATAGTCAAACTGGGCAATGCACAGCTACCCATTTTTTACTGCCTAATGCACAGAAGCTTTTTAATAAACAAACAAACAAAAAAAAATTGCACCAGGATTTATCTTATTTCTTTTAAAAGTGTCAGTAACAAAATCAAGCGAATCCAAGTGTTTTTTGAAATTAAACCAGACATTCTTCAAACTGCTTCATTTTTTTTAACTTTTAACTTTGCCCTTCAACCTGCTAACTTTACTTACATCGTGAAATATACTGAACGCTTAATGTGATCTATAGTTTCTAGCTGGTCTACTAATGGTCAAGAACATATCTGAACAAAAATCAGTGAAAAAAAAGTTCTTTCTTTCTCTTATAAAAAGATGCTCTTTACTCATATTTTTTTTATTATATTTTGTCCAATGCACATAATGGTCAAGTGTAATTTAAAGAAAAACCAATTGGAGTGAGAGTAAAAAAGAAACAAAACTAATTGCTCTAAGAAATAAAAAAAGAAAAAACCCGTGCAAATTGGATTTGTGGGCCCAATTTAAGAAGCTTGAGAAGAGCTTAGTTTTTTTTTCAATCAACTAGTTTGCTTAACACTCAATAATAAAATAATTAATAGTGAAACAAAAAATTAATTAGAAGCATGGCAGGTAAATACAAGCATTATTGTTACAAGTAGAATTTTAAACATTTTCATATCTGACTAATGTCATTTTTGTATGTTTGAGTTATAAATATTTACTTTGTTTAGCAAACATTTCAAGTGAATTAAAACAGAAAAGAAAAATTGTGCTTATTACTAATATTTGTTTTTACAATTTGTGCACCACAGTATCAAACACAGCTACATTTATTAAAACTTTAAAGTTTTCCTACTGCTTAAACCAATTATTCAAAATATTACCACTTTTTAATAGCTTTAATATGGTTTAAGCAAGGGTATAAAACCATTTAAAATTTTTAATAGCTTTAACATGTCTTTAACATGTTGGCTGCTGCATGTAACACCAACAACACATTTTTTCATTGGAAGTGTATCACCAGTGATGCACGTGGCAGCCAATGTGTTAGTATGGTTTAAACAAGGGTATCAAACCATTTGAAATAATGTTTTAGTTCAGGTTTAGGTTTAGTAATGGCAAATTTTATTTTCAGGAGTTCAGTTTTAGTCTGGGTTCAAAGAAAACAAATAGCTGCTGATGCTGCTTTTTAGTTAACATTAAACCATTTGAAATAATGTTTTAGTTCAGGTTTAGGTTTAGTAATGGCAAATTTTATATTCAGGAGTTCAGTTTTGGTCTGGGTTCAAAGAAAACAAATAGCCGCTAATGCTGATTTTTAGTTAACATTTAGTTGAAACCTTAATTTTATAAATTATTTTTTCTGTCCATTCTGAAAAGCATGTATATGGCTTGTGGATTATGACCTTAGGCATACCAGACCTAAATATTTGGGAAGAGGAACAAAACAATTTTTTCAGATTTTATATGGGCAATTGCCCAAATCATGGTTTTGCATGATTCTATCAGAATCCTAAACATAAGAAGTACAACTAAGCAGAATACATTAGCTCTGTTTTGTTTTCAAAAATTTATTTAAGGCATAAAAAAATCAATTTATAAGTTTTCTACATTCAAATATTAAACTGTATTGCAAAAAAAACAATCTTATAAATGAATCTAGTGTATTGCACATTAAAATAAACTATTAGGATATAAAATAACTTTTTTTTCTATTAAGAAACATTTTTACAGTTGCATTTTATGGCTCAAAAAACATACTAAGTGCTAAAAAAGTTTTTGCTGGGAAACAGGTTGAGATGGTGACTGCCTCCATTGGCCAAATTAAAAAAGTTTTGGTCTTGCAAAACAAGACAGTAAATATTATTAAAAATTTTTTAAGTATGAGTAATCTTAGATATCCCTCCCATATATAAATGTAACAAGGATATAAGCAAGTTGAGTAATTGATAATTTGATGAGCATGAGATCTCAACAAAGAGGTCATTATTAGACTAACTTTATTTATCCAACCTTAAAAAATAGAACACTTGCTTAAGCAAATAAGTAAACAAATGAAAATTAAGTGCTAAACTCTCTACAACACCAAAATCTCAAAATCTCGGACTCCAACAGATGCTCATGTACCTAGGTGGCTTATCCAGGAGGCTACATAGGCAGGGCAAGTGTTTTTTGCTTTAACTTATCACCCAAAGAAGTTGCTTACAACATCTCTTTTTAACAAATTGGAGTAACTTCAAAAAAAATTAATCATATGATTTTTATAATGAAGAAAATAGCATGGCAATAACTCCACCCAACTTTATTAATTATATAATCTATTTACCACACTTAATTTTTGCCTCACTTTAATGGTTCTCAAAATGTGTAATGTTTAAGATTTTTTATGGGTGCCAAATAATTTTATTTTGTAGTTTAGATTATATCAATTTTTATGTGAAAAGATTTGGAAATAAAAACTATTTAGCAATTTAATTTAAAATACTGGTTGTTAATTTTAATACTTTAACAAAACTGGTAATGTTGTATTTGTTGTTGCCCCTCCTCCAAGAATATCTTGGAGTAGCCATCCCTTAATCTCTCAAAGAAGCCAATCTAGATTCCCACTTTTGAATTACCTCTGCTGCTTCGAAAGACTTTTTCCACAAACTAGTGGTGTTGTGTTGTGTTGGTAGTTGACTGCAGTTAAATAAGTGATTAGTGTCATGTGTGTGAGATAAGCATAGTGGGCATTGTGGCATGTAAGTTTCAGGGTTTACTGTATGTAGGTAACTTTGAACAAAACTGGTAGGTAATCATAAAGGATGACTATTATTCCATTAAGTCAACATTGCACAATTAGCAGCTGCGTGATTGCAAGTAGCCTTGGATACTAATGCAACCATGCACATATGTCATACATTTAATTCATTACCAATTTAATTTGATTAAATTTTTCCCAAATTAAAAGCAATTATAATCATGCTGCTTTGGTTTACCATTGGTACAAATTGTCAACTTAGCAATTTTGTAAGCAGCTTTAATGTTAAAATAGCAGCCTAGATGACCAATTTTTTAAATTCATTTGCAAGCATGCAAGATTAAAGAAATTATTAATAAAGTGTTCTACAATTTGTGTTTCAATAAATTTGATGGTAAATTGTGATATTTTGTTTCATTATATTCAGTAGAAGTAAATGGCATATTATTAATAAAACTCATAGTTTTACTTGCCAAATACCTAAGTTTTATCTACTTAGGCCTAATATAACTCACTAGTTACATTAGTTAAAACTAACTAGGTGTAATGTAATCTGCAATAGTAAAAAGGTTTTGTATTTTTGCACTAAATTATGAAACAAGTAATTATAGTCTAGATTTGATTTTTATCTGTGTGAGTTCTGCTTCATTATCTTTGATGCATCTCTATTTTAATAAATCTTTCACTTTACAGCTTTAGCATACTATCTACTTAAACTGTAGTTAAGATTGACTTATTACTTTAACTAATTCTTGATTTTTAATTGCCTCCTGAAAATTCTAATGGGAAAAAAATCTTTTAGGAATCTTTTAGCTTTTAAAAAAATTTAATAATCATGCAATTTTTATAATCTGATCATCTGATACTTTTTTTAATTAATGTAACTAATTTGAATTGACAGTAATTGAACATTTTTTTCTAATCAGCACTGATTAGAAAAGTTTGTAAAATGCACTTAAAGGTACTTTCCTGTTATTGCCCCACCATTTCTTGCAAGTAATTTTTTTTTGGTGAAACTAACCCAGAATCCCCCCTTACAACACTACAGTAGGATTAAATAAAAAAGAAACTTGTTGGGGGGGATTCCAGGTTAGTTTCACTGAAAAAAAAAATTACTTGCAATAGATGATGGAACAAAAGAAGCCACTTAAATAATTTAGAAGAAAAATTTAAGACTGTGGTTCTTATCCATGCATTGCTGCACAAAAAATAACAGCATTCTGCATTGCACAGGCTGATGATCAAATCTAGAAAATTTACAAATTGTAAGCAGACAACTCTAAAGAAATTGTGTATTGTGCATGCCAAACCCAAGCTCACTACCTGAATACAATTTCAAGTTATACCCAGCAAGGCATACCATATGTAACTAGAAAAACAAACTGTCTTAGATTAAAGTTTAAAACTTGAAACCATGGTCAGGCAGCTAGTTTGTGTTTAGTGTAAATGGCACTGTTTGGTGCTGTTTGCTTACAATTCATAAATTTATAAGGATTGTAAAGTCACAATTTCAAGAGCTAGCATAAACTTTTGGAATACAGGGTGTCTCAAAAAAATGTACTCACTCTTAGAATGACCAGAAAACCTTTATTTATGAACATAGAGTGAAAAGAAATAGATTCAAATACATGAGACAAATGTAATTTAAGAATCATGTTCGCAAATGTTCAAATTGATGACCATTATTGTCCAGACAACGCTGATAACATGCACCTAGGGATTCGCAAACGTCGCAAAACATGTCATTAGGAATATCACGACATTGTCTTTCAATTTCCAATTTCAGTGCATCAATTGTCCTTGGTTTATTGCAATAAACCTTGTCTTTTAAGTATCCCCACAAAAAAAAGTCCATGGGTGTTAGGTCTGGGGAACGCGAAGGGTATTCAGTGGGGCCCCTAAGTTGATTTCCTGCCATGGCTTCAGTAATTCAAGATATTTTGCTAAAAAATTCAGAATATCTGCAACACAAAAAAAGAGTGAGCACATTTATAATAGTCATCAATTTGAACATTTGTCTCATGTATTTGAAGCTATTTTATTTCGCTCTATGTTCATAAATAAAGGTTTTCTGGTCATTCTAAGAGTGAGTACATTTTTTTGAGACACCCTGTATTATGAATTTTGTACAATGCAAAATTTTTAATTTGGTGCCTTGGCAGTAAATAGTTGCATGTTATCACAAAAAATAAAAGAAGCATGCTGTATTAATTGACATTTTTAAAACAATTTAAATATTTTTTAAAATGAAAATCTTGACAATTTAAATCTAAATCTGAAAAATTTGATTAAACAAAAACAGTATTATACTTTTCCAAACATAAACACGATTGCTTTATAATAAACTTATAACAAAAAAAATTCTAACACACTGCAATAAGTTGAAACCTTTAAAACAAAATTACGATAATCATTTATTTCCAATATAAAGCTTCTAATGTTGTTTTACAAATTAAGAGGATGGAAGCAATAATGATAATGATAATACTGGTAATTTACAGATTAAACAAAATGATACATTTATAAATTAAACTTGAATGGCAAATTGTAAATATTTTGTCATATTTTGTAAATTATAGATGCGTATGAATTACAATAGTTTTATAAAATTATAATTAATATGGTAATTTTGGGTCTTATTCCGGATTTGGGTATAATTAAAGTTTACGTACATAAATTATTTAAGCTGAAAAACGATGGAAAAAAAAAATATGAAACTAATCCAAATCCCCTTTGATTACTGTCGCTTTTTAAAAATATTCGTTCCTCTTGTTTTCTTTTTCATCTTGGTGTTTAAGGGAGGATCCTGGGTTAGTTTCACCGAAAAAAATTATTTACGACAATATGGTTGACAATTACATAGACAAATGGTTGTCAATGGAAAATACTTTGAACAATGTTTGAATATGATTCATGTTATTTATCCCGTTTAAATTTGCTGTACATATAGATAATAAATATAGATATTCTTTTTTTCCATCGTTTTTCAGCTTAAATAATTTATGTACGTAAACTTTAATTATACTTGGATTTGCTATTACTAACCTTGCTGGCTTTGGAAATTTCCAAAAACTTTAAAAATAATGAATTTTAAATGACAAACAATAAACAGGATTCGTAATTTTTACAGCAAATTACTTTTAAAAGTATGAAAAAAGTGCTTGCATTATTATATCTGTTTTTTATCACAAGAATTATTGACATAAATCTGCTTATAGAAAATAGTTCTAAATAAAACTAACATTTTTTCTTTTATTATGTTTTGCTTGGCAATCAACCTTACTGTTTGTGAACAAAACCAAAATATATTTCAACTATTTTACAATTTAAACAAATACTGTAGTTTTACAAAAATAAATTGTACAATGAAATGCTTTATACCAAAAATTTTAAACTTCCAAATTACATCATGTCAAATAACTTATATAAAATCATTAAGATAAAGACAAGCTTTCAAGACATAATTACACTCTTAATAATTAGTTATTCATACTGCTTGTTAATTACAATTAAAAGTAATGGTTATATTCAAAAAGTCAGTGTAAGTGATTTTTGTTTGTGAAACTAACCCAAATCCCCTGTGGTTACTATTGCTTGATGAAAGATCCATTTTTTCTTGGTTTCTTCTTTATTCAATTATGGTGCTAAAAGGGGAATTTGGGGTTAGTTTCACCAAAAAAAATTGCTTATGGTGACTTCTTGCTGAGTCATAAAGTTATCATATGTATATTGCATGAGTAAATTGATCTTCCCTCCAAAGTACTCAATGAAAACATAAGAGCAAATTTTCTAGTTGTATTATATATACGGTAGATATATAAATATTTGTATGACAGAACAGAACAAGACCAATTATTCAACTTAGGCACTTACATTTTTCTCTGATTCTAATTCAGGAACATACGATCTGAACGACGATATACCGGTCATAACGCCAAAAAATAGCAGTTATATCAAACAATCAATCTTGATAACATCCATTGCCAGGTACGTATGAAGGATTTAAAAAATTGTAATTTGAAGTCGAGAAAACATAAATACTAAACAACTCAGAACCAAAATTAATGCAAAAAATATGTTAAACCGCTAAGCAAAAGCAGAACATTTATTATTCAAACAATAAAACTGTAAACAGTCTTTCAACCTGCAATAAAACTTTAATTTCTATTTATGGTTTTTTAAAATTGTTTATTGAAACCAAAGAATTGGATTTTTTAACGTTCTAATTTTCCGCTCTTGACGAAATCAGTAAGGGTGTGACCTAGTTATCTAGTTGATGCTTAAGATTTGCGTCGTGAACTTATCCAAGTTGGGAACTCTTCGGAAATACTATAACCGGCATCTCCCACCAAGGTTTCGAGCATTTGACTTATTCTAACTACCAACTTTGTTCTGGATCTCTTCTAGGTCGATTCCTGTCCCGATCCCATGCTTCAAATACCGGTATATCAAATTTAAGAATTAGATGTATTAAGTATCTTGGTTATTGTGTTTCTGATCCATTTTCCTTCAATCTTACATAATATTTTGCGTCAACTTCGCTGTTTGGTCTTTCGTAGTGCTTTTATCATCCCTGACTGTTTTTTGCTTTTATCCCCCAGTTCTCTTTATATTCACTTTTCAAAGCACTCAAGCTTTTTGCAATTTTTAGCATCTATGTTGTAAACAAATATACATCATCTGACAAACTTAGTCAAAGTTCTCTCAAACGAATAAGCAATCTTTACCCTGCTAACATTTCATTGATTAATGACCATGCCACATTTCATTGATTAAAGTTTCTGCTGTCCTAATTTTTTGCACCAATGTGGGCAACTAATATCAGTTGGGATTTTCCATAATGTTTAATTGTTTGTTTTATAAGTTACGCAATTACTTTAGAATTAACGGCAATGGTCTAAAATGGCTCTCGTGATATTTAACTAATAGATCCTCAGAAGTTGTAATTGACAATGTCCACAGTTTAAAAACATCCAAAAACTTTGGTGTTCCCCAAGGATCAATTCTTGGACCTTTACAATTTATTTTATATATTAATGGATTAACTGACGTAGGGTATGAGTTTGGTTTAAAAATGCACTCGTATGCTGATGATACAACGTTGTATATTGGTTTTAATCCCACAACTGAGTTTCATACTTCGTCTGAAAATTTGAAATCTTGTTTAAACAAAATTAACAAAAAAATTTGAAATCTTGTTTAATCAGAGAATAATGGTGATGAAGAATGCATGGGCAAACACGGATTAGGGAAAAAAATAACGAAGGACAAGCAGTGGTGGATTTTGCTAAGAGAAGGGAACTAGCGATCACTAACACATCTTTTGTAAAGAAACCAACACATGGAGTCACCTACAGCAGTGGCGGACGCAGTTCGCAGGTGGATTACATCATGGTGAGAAGACGAAGGATCAAGGAGGTAGTGGATACAAAAGTTGTTGTTGGTGAAAGTGTAGCGAAACAGCACAGAATAGTGGTCAGTGCAATGATCATTTTGACAAAGTGGAGAAAAGCACCAAAACCAGTGAAGAAAATAAAATGGTAGAAACTAAAGGACTCGAAAGTGAACAATAAATTCAAAATGGATGTGATTGAAAGCGGAATACTTGGTGGACAGGAAGACTGGCAAAGAATAACTGAAATGATACGGAGCATTGCCAGAAGGGAACTGGGTGAAACATCGGGAAAAGTTAGCACAGCAGGTAGACGGGAAACATGGTAGTGGAACCAGGAAGTCCCGGAGAAGCTGAAGGATAAGAAAAAAGCTAAAAAGGCATGGAATACGATCGGAGTGATGCAAGCAAGTTGGCCTATAAAACGGCAAGAAAGCAAGCTAAGAGAGAAGTGGCAAAGCCAAGAAACAAGGCATATGAGGAACTGTACGAAAAACTGGAAACAAAAAAGGGAAAAAATGAGGTATTCAAAATAGCAAAGCAAGGATGTTCAACAAGTAAGAGTAATCAAGAGTAAAACTGGGGAGATTCTGATAGAAGAAAAGAAAGTGAAACAGAGATGGAAGGAGTATTTCGACAACTTACTCAACCATGAAAACCCTTGAGAAAGAAGAAAAACGAGAACAGAAGGGAGAGAAAGGGATGTGAAAGATATCTCTGGAGAAAAAGTCAGGATTGGGTTCAAGAAGATGAAGAAGGGAAAGGCTCAAGGACCTGATGACATACTAGTGGAAGCATGGATTGCTCTAGGCAATAAAGGTGTGGAGTTTCTAGTGAACTTTTTCAACAGACTCTTGCGAGGAGAGAAGATGCCAGATGAATGGAGGAGGAGCGTGGTTGTACCTTTTTACAAAGGTAAAGGAGACATCAAGGAATGTGAAAACTAACGGGGGATCAAGTTGGTAAGCCACACTATGAAATTGTGGGAGAGGATAATAGATGCAAGGATAAGGAAGGAGGTGACAATCGCTGAGAACAATTTGGATTCATACCAGGAAGGAGTACCACGTCAACCATCACCTCTAAAAGATATCTTTAGAAGGTGGCCGAAAAAGTTTTGATTGTGCGTTGACCCAAGACCTTCTAAAGATTAAAATTTTTTGTGTCTCCTGAAAAAATTTCTTTCGGTGAGTAAAAAACAACATCGTAGGCCTAGCATAAAAAAACCAAAATGGTAGAGAGAGGACTAAAAAGTATTTTCTTGAAATGGAAGATGGAACTTTAATTCTCATGCACATTTAATTGGAGATAAATAATATTTTTGAAGTTGGCGAAAAAATACATTATTAAAACTGTATAATTAAAACTGACCCCCTGAATTTTTTAAACTCTCTTTAAGAAAGGCGTATCTTTTGTTAAGAATTACTGGCTTAAATTAACTTGAAATTTGGTCAATGCAATTTAATTGGAGCACTTAACAGTACCCCCCTTAAAATAAAAACCTCTTTTTAGAGACCACTTTTTTTTTGCTCACTAAAAAGTGGCTCCCCTATAGCAATGACCTTTTTTAGAGATTGCTTTGCCTTGGAACACTAAACAGTGGCTTCCCTTACTTTTTTGCACGGGGCCCTCTTTTTGCAAGGCCATCACTAACTATACAGTCTTCGATGTCCACTGCCACGGTCACCCTCAGACATAATAAGCATAACAGTATTTTGTAAGATGACGGTCGTCTAAAAATACAGCCGGATATTCTACATTTTCATACTAAAAGTCGACGGACTTATTGTCGTTCACAATGGTAATTGTTTCATTAGTTTCAATTGTCTTCACATTGGAAAAATTGGATAAACATTGGAAAAAAAAATTCAGGAAAAAAAAAATTCAAGTTTTTGCAAGTTGAGGTAACGAATAGTTTATGAATTAGTGTTAGTTAGAAATTTATGTTATAAATATAAAATTGCTACCAAAAATTGAGGTTAAAACACTGAATTATAAATGTACCAAAATTAGATTGAAAGCATAATGTTGAAAAATTTTTTAGTTTAGATCAATGGTTTTCAACCTTTTATATGGCGGCGCACTATTCAGCTATTTAAATTTTTGCTGCACACCCATTTTATTGGTTAATAATAAAAAGGTCTTTACTAAAACTTTGTCAATGATTTCTCAATTTTTGTCCCAAAATCATAGTGATCTCTAAAAAAAAAAGGTCTTTACTTAGATTCAGCTAAAAATTTTCCCATTTCATACCCAAAATCAAGGTGATCTCTAAAAAAAAAGGTCTTCACTGAAAATTTGTCAATGATTTCTCAATTTTTGTCCCAAAATCTAAAAAATAAGGTTGAACTCACGCTCTTTCTTTCCCTCCGAATCTCACGTACAAAAACCGCAAAATTCGACGTCCCTAAATAGTTTTTTCAAAATCTTTCGCGACACACCTGGAAATCTCTCACGGTACACTAGTGTGCCGCGACACACCGGTTAAAAACCACTGGTTTAGATACTAAATGATCTTTCATTTCTAATACTTACAATAATTTTATCGCTTTGCAGTTGTACAATGGGTGTATTCCGACTTGCTGAGAAAAAGTCGCTTTATCTTATGTTAACAAATGTCGGGAGTAAGAAAAAGTTTTTTTCTAGTCTACGATATCACAATTGCGGCAAGCCTCAAATCTCTCTCATTTTACCAGATATTTTCATTAAAAGAGAAAAAAGCGCTATATTGTGTCACTTTTCTTTTTTTTTTTATCTGAAGTGAAGCAATCTTGAAGCTGCCTCACTGGCATGTATTAGTGATTGTATTAACAAGAACGCTTGACGAAACAATTAAAGCGCTGAAAATACAACGACTAAACGGTTAAAATTTAGGATTAAAAAGCAAAACTAATTACACTACTACAAGTATGTACATTACAATTTTTACTAATTTTTTTTCAACTAATAACAAGTTGACAACAATTGAAAAAAGCAGCCATAATGGATTCAGCATTTATTAAACAAACATTAAAAAATTATTATTTAAAGATGAACGTTTTCGGCTTGCTTCAGCCCTCATCAGGTTTCTACAATTTTAGTAATATTAATTAACTTTAAATTTACACACACACACATAAAAAATTAACAACAGCAAAAAAAAACAATGTATATTTTAAAAAAAGGCTGTACTTTTGACTAACAGGCTAAATTTTAAATCAAAACGGGAGAGAAACTAAATTGATACAAATTAAATTTCAGATTATGATGTCATTGAAGAAAAAAAGGAAAAATATTACAATCAAAATATATTCAATAAATATGAAGCTCCGTTTGCGAACATTTGTCGAATTAATATTGGACTTAACTTTTTTATGAGTAGAGCTTCGTGAATCTTGGAACAAAATTCTGATTTGCATTTACGTATTATTACAAAATTGTTTTCATCAAACCGATTATTAGAACACTTTTCACACGACAAAATATGATCTTTAATTGCGCTATCCTGTAGACTTTTGAAATTCAAATGCTCCCGGACTCTAGTGATCAAATGTCTGGAGGACATACCGATGTATGTCTTGTTCGTATCGCATGAACACGAGAATTTATAGATAACATTTGAGCAAAGAGCCACAGGAGTTTTGGATTTTAACTGAAAATAATTGACTACTTTAAAAGTTTTATAGATAGGAGATATTTTTAAATTGTACTTGTTTTTTATTAATGCAGAAAGACGATTTGCAAAGTGATGTGATTCCTTACCCAAATACGGTATACAAAAACTATTTTCAAAGCTAATGTTTCGAGAAAATTTGTTGTTAGAAGATTGAAAGCTCGCAAAAATTTTATCAAAAAACGCTGAAGGATAACCATTATTCAAAAACATCTTTTTTAACACACTAACTTCTTTATCAAACAAAAAATCGGAGGAACAAATACGCTTGGCTCGATTTAAAAAACATAGAATTAATCCAGACTTCCATTTAGTGGGACACAACGCGTTAAAATTCAAAATTAGATTGGTGTTTGTCGGTTTTCTGTATACCCAAGTATCAATCCCTGTTTCATTGAGCCTAATTTCAACGTCAAGAAATGGTATGGTGTCAGAAGGGAGCTCCACTGTGAATTTAATATTACGTATTATGTTGAGAATTAAGCAAAATTTAGTGCAGTGATCAGAATTATCAAATACAGCAAATATGTCATCAACGTATCTAGAATACAATTTTGGATGAAAGTCTAATTGTTTCCCTAATAACTTATTTTCTATGTGGGCAAGAAAAAAATTGGCTAAAGTCGGAGCCAGTGGAGAACCCATACTGACACCATCATGTTGTTGATATAATTTGTCTTTATATAAAAACATTCCTTGGTTGGCCAAACGCAGCAGTTTTATAAATACTTCTTTTTTCATTGAAGGTAGATTGTCTTTAATCTGGTTATCTTTTGAGTAGATGTAGTCAGCAATTATATAAATGGTTTCATTCAGAGGAACATTTGTGAACAGAGATTGAACGTCAAAGCTAACAAGTTTGTGATCCGCTTTAAATTGGAAGTTATTTAATTCATCAAGAAAGTGATCAGTAGAATGTAACATGTATGAATCTGGTATGTAACTTTTGATTATTGAATCAAGAAATTTGGCAAGTTGATATTCTGGGGTACCAATCATTGATATCACTGGTCTTGCTGGGTTATTATTTTTGTGGACTTTGATGAGACCGTACATTTTTCCTGGACTACTGCCTTTCGGAATGAGGTTTTTTACTGTTTCACTTCCATATGATTTTAGATATTTGTTGACATAATAATTAATGGATTTCGTCTTTAAATAATAATTTTTTAATGTTTGTTTAATAACGTTCGTCTTTAAATAATAATTTTTTAATGTTTGTTTAATAAATGCTGAATCTATTATGGCTGCTTTTTTCAATTGTTGTCTGGTTGAAGAAAACAACCTCTTTACCAAAACTTTACTTTAGAATTAGCAGCAAAAGAGGTACACTAGTAAAAGATCTTCGGCAGATCGAAAGGTATGGTTTAAAAATAGTGAAATTAAAATTAGACGTAAAAATTTTTTGAAACTTGCGCTAATCTTGACATTTGCCCACAATTCCTTAAATCAAAGCACCAAACCTCAAGATTTACAGGAACACAAAAGATTTGTATCGTGTAATCGTTCTTAAAAAGTTAAAAGAAATTAAGAAAGATCTTGGGCGAGCAGAAAGTAGTTATATCACCAAAAAAGCTATCCTGCAAAATCTAAGCACCATAGAAAAATTATGCTTAATCTCAATGCTTAGAGAAAAATTTCAAGCTACTGCCAAGAACATTTTGGTCACTCACAGGAAAAAACTGATTCGCCTTTGGTTAAGAGAACCGGGGTAAATCTCCGGATTGTGTAAAAAATTTAAGTAGTAGAAATTTAACAATTGAAGAAGAAGACGCTCTACGGTTTGGTCTTGATAACCATATTTTACCAAAAAAACTACGAACAGATGATATCAAAGCACAGATGGAAAAACTGTTTTATTTTATCAACAAGGAGAATAAACTTATAGACGACAACTTTAAAGACAAAGTCAAATTTATGTTCAAGAAATTCGTTAATGCCAGTAAGAGAATTTGTGCTCACCCCAAAAACACAGCTCTTCACAATACCTTAAAAAAACTGGCCGATAACTCCAGAATTAAAGTTTGTAAATTCGATAAAGGGAAAGGGGTAGTCATTTTGGACAGCCATGACTACTACGCAAAACTGGATTGCATAATCAATGATAGCTCAAAATTTCATGAAATTAATCAAGACACCAAAGTCCATCCAATAATTAAAAAAGAAAAATCCATTAATTATTATGTCAACAAATATCTAAAATCATATGGAAGTGAAACAGTAAAAAACCTCATTCCGAAAGGCAGTAGTCCAGGAAAAAT